>ML438404.1:51006-92808 GCA_005239525.1 Nicotiana knightiana | reverse complement strand
GGGGGGGGGGGGGGGCTCCTCTTGTAAGACGTTGTGCGTATGTAAATTTTTGAGTAAGATTCAGTTTGTCTTTGGCTGTATATCCCTGGCTTTCTCCTCTTCTTTTTCTTCTTTGCCTTTTGAAACACCTTCGGATTTTCTCGTGATGAGTTTGTCTTTCAATTGAGAATTCGGGTGAGGTCAAACCTTACTTTTTTCTCTTTTTTTTTTTTTTGACTCGGATGAAGCCGAACTTGGCTTGTTAATTCGAGCGAAGGCGAACATGACTTGTTAATTCAAACGTGACTTGTTAATTCGAACGAGGTAAAATTTTACTTGATTCGAGCGAGATCGAATTTTACTTGATTCGAGCGAGGTCGAATTGTACTTGATTCGAGAGAGGTCGAATTTTACTTGATTCGAGCAAAGGTCAAATTTTACTTGATTCGAGCGAGGTCGAATTGTACTTGATTCGAGCGAGGTCGAATTTTACTTGATTCGAGCGAGGTCGAATTTTACTTGATTCGAGCGAGGTCAAATTGTACTTGATTCGAGCGAGGTCGAATTAATTTACTTGATTCGAGCAAGGTCGAAATGTACTTCATTCGAACGAGGTCGAATTAATTTTACTTGATTCGAGCGAGGTCGAATTACTTTTACTTGATTCGAGCGAGGTCGAATTACTTTTACTTGATTCGAGCGAGATCGAATTTTACTTTTATTTGGCAATGGTCGGGGGCCGTATGGGTGCTAATCCGAACGAGGTTGTATTGTGACCCGTGTTGAGCTCGAGCAAGGCCGAACTTGTTGATTCGAATAAGGTCGAATTCTACTTCTGCTTGACGATGTGCTGGTTTAGTGCAGTGGTGTAAAAATGTCACGTGCTGCCTTGCTTTCATTGAAGAATAATATCCATTGCTGCATAGTTTATGCGTGCGTCGGGGTGAATCCCGATTTATCTACCCTTGCTTTTATTGGAGAATTTCATGCGTTTTTCATAGTTATGCACGCGTCGGGGTGAGTCCCGGTTTATCTACCCTTGATTTTATTGGAGAATTTCATGCGTTGTTGCATAATTTATGCACACGTCGGGGTGAGTTGGCGTTGCATCGCCATGGCGAGCATACAGGAGAGCTCTTCGTATTCATGTCCAGCCTGTGTTGGGGAGACTATGTTTCTTGGGCTCACAGTCCAGTCCCATTCTTATGGAGATTGTTTCTTAATGATGTCGGCTCGTTCCGAGTTGTTTGTCTGTTGTTTGTAGTATGGTATGGTGTGGGGAGCTTTCCCGATTCGCCAATTGTTATAGGGAGGAACTTAGAGCTGGTAAGTCGGCTAGCCTTCGTTCGCGTACTTGGAAAGGCATCCCTGTTCTCTATTTCATTTCTCCTGTTTAAGGAATAGAGGGTTATAAGTACAAGGAATCATTCGTTACCTTGGTCGACTGGTTAGCTAATGAATGAGGGGGATTGGCCACGTTTCCCTCGCCGATTGCACTCTTTAGACCTGATATCGGCTTCGCGCTCAGCCTCGTCATTGTTTGAGCTTAGGCGTCTCGTAGGTGGATGATCCACTCCACCCGTTAGGAACTCGAGTTCGAGTCCCAGTTCATCTCAGTCTTGGGCGCGCAGAGATAACAGAAATGTAAGTCATACCACAAACACATAGACGAGGATCATTTTAGCAGTAAATTACACAAGCATCGTTTCATATAGTAGGTAGGGAAGGTGGTAACCTGGTAGTGGGGTTAAGGACGTGCTTGATTATGCAATAGTCACAGTCCAACTATGATGGCTTATGCTCACAATGTATCAGTGTTGCTGCTGTGGCGCAGCGCTGTTGTCGTGTATCAACCACGCATAACTCTGATTTCGTGTAAGGATTTATCCTTGGTTGGTTTGGTGGTTTCGGGGGTTTGCCGACCAGTTTCGTAAGTCGACGTTCGTGTGATGAATGGATGACACTTCACCAAACAGGGGATAGAGTTGAGTCCATGTTTGGATCTAGAGGGAACTAAGGCTTTGGCTAGAAAATCCCCACAGACGGCGCCACATTGTTTTACCAAAAAAAGTATGAGACCTTTTGTTAAACTAATTAAATAGGAATATATAGGATAAATCCTAACAAAAGATAATAAACTTTATATCAACGGATACCAGCTAACAAAAGTTGAATAAAGTTGAGCTCGCGAACTGATTATGATTATAAAGAAGAAGATCTAATGTGTATGATGAGCTTACATACTCATTGTTGTTTCACTATAATCTAAAAGTAAAGAAGAAAGAAAGAATTAACCATTAACGACCATGAGGTATCCCTTTGGTTATTCCATAACAATGGCTACAAAGGTGGATAGCAAGGTTTTGAACCTTATCTCCTTTACAAGAAGGATTCTCTGATTCCTTCCCCTTGTTAGTGAAGAAGCGTGTGGGTTGTCCTTTTTTCCCTTTTTCATACACTCTTACCTAGTATATATATTAGGTATTATCATTTACCCTCCGGTCATTAACCGGAGTACCTTAGTCATTTGACTGTACTACAGGTTTACCCTCTAAAATGTTGTAACATCTACTTCGCCTTACAAGTATTCTGAACACACGACCTCGGCCGTGGCCGAGGTGCTTGTCGCTATGGTGTTGTATGCACACAAATTCGGACCAATTGACCCTTCGTCGTTCCTCTTCACATGGACTCTCGTTTTGTCATATTTCGACCCATACACATCCCTTGCTTGTAGCTTGACGAACACTTGAATAATCCTTACGCAACCTTGGTGAACTAGAACATGGAGTATCTCTTTTCCAAGCTCTAGTGTGAGACAACCCCTTATTGAAACTTGACCAGGGAGTTTAGGGAGCATCCCGTCGTTCAAAATTTGGCTTGGAACAATTCCTACTTGTAACTTGGCAAAGAAATTGACATAACGTCTCAACCTTCAAACTTAGTTGATGTCGATGCTTTGCGTGTTTTGGGCAAAAACTTATATCCTGAACTAGAGGAATTTAAATTTCAAGCTGCTTGTTCGCACAGAATCACAACTCAAATATTTAGAACACATAAAACTTTCAGAGCGAAATTCTTTCGGGATTGGCCGAATTTTTTTTTTTTTTTTTTTTTTTTTTGAATCTGATTGAGAAGTTTGGTATGTTGGCCTTACTGCTTCACGTGCTCGAGGAGCATCGGAAATGCAATCCGCTTGATTCTCCTAAAACAAGACACAAAGTTTCACAATATATCCAAGAATCGGAGCAAAAATCATTCTGTACCATCTCCGGTAATGTTTTGAATTTTCATTTCAGATGTTGCCGCGTTCAACTTTTCAGATAGAGCGCCTTCAGAAAAAAATTCATATCTTGGTGTTGGAACATAAAAATCACGAGCCGTATGTGACACTTAACACTATAGATCTACGACATATATAAAAATAACAATCAGACTAACCCTATATATCCCTAGATATTTTCTTGAAGTTAGGCAATGAAATCTGTCATGCTAGCTCGTCTTCAGTTTCTTCAATTTTGCGAGTTTTCATAAACAATTTCTTTATGCAGATTCTCAACGCGTATAGAACCTTGAAACACATAAGAAAAGATGCACTTTAGTGACCATGATACGCCATACCTGTAACTTGAGATTGTTGTCGACAAGAAAGATTCGCGCGCCAAAGTTCATACTTTGAAAGTTCATCCTCTGGTGAGAGGCGCCTTCCCCGTTGCTAGAAAATCGCTCGACACCTCCCTTGATCTTGCAGAATGGTCTATAAAGGAGACAAAGAATGTGTTAGACCACTTCTCAGGAAAATCCACCAGCATAAGAAGTTCCAATTTTCCAGAATTTGAGCAATGAAGATTGCTGCCCAGGACCTAACTTAGCCACAAGTTGAAGCTTTGTGCATTAGCACCGATATTTCGCATGTCAAACTAGAATAGTTGTGCTGTTGGTGATACTTACATATGCTACATTGATGCGTCATGTCGTTAGCATCAACGTAGTCCATCATGTCGAATTGAAACATCGCATCATTAATTAGCATTGATACTCCTGAATTGAAACTTCATGCAGTTTGCATTGTGCTCCCTCTTCATTTTTTTCTTGCGGGTTTATGACTGAGTGCTGAGTGCAAAACGGCTTTGATGTCCACATAATTCGCGTGGAATCGCTTGGTGCCTTCCTTTTAAGGTTTGTGACTTCGGCGAGATACTAGTTGGTCGTATATCCACCTCTCTTGAAGAAGCACGTGACTCATCTCCTTTTTGCTGCTTGAGAAAGAAGTAAATGTGCGTATCCTTCTTGCGGCTTGGTGAGAAAGAGGCTTGGAGAAACCATATTCCGTCATTACGACATTGGAGGGGAGTAACTTCTTCTACAACTTGGTGAAGAATAAATGGAGTTTCCTAACCTTAAGGCTCTGGCTTGGGACTACATCTTCTTTCAATTTAGCGAAGGACTCCATGAAGCGTCCCATTCTTCAAGCTTTGTCAGAGAAGTACATGCCTAATTAAGGCTTGGAGACACACGCTTAAAGTAGCACTTTATTTTGCAACTTGGTGTGCAAGAATGTGGAATGCCCCATCCTTCAAGTATCGGAGTAAACGGGCCTCTTTATGTAATTTGGAATAGAGAAGTTCATAGAACGTCCTTCTCACGACTTGATGAAAGGATACATATAGTGCTCTTTTCGAGCTTTGGAGGAGAACATCAAGAGACCTTTTTTTTAATATAACTGAACTCAGAATGAAATTCTAAGTTGCCTACGTACCTCGGTGAAGAGGATCGAGTCGTTAGGTAGTTCAAGAAAAAAAAATATTTTTAGGCAGTTTATACTCGTGCAATAAGGAGTAATGTGCAGTTTCGACTCATGCATCAACGAGCGTTGCAAGAATATTTTGCTTGAATTTGAGAAGCTTTACAACTTGCAGACTTGCTCAAATTTGAAGAGCTTTTCAACTTAAAGATTTTTTTTCTAATTTGAGACGCTTAAAAACTTGAAGACTTGCTCGATTTGAAGAGCTTTTCAACCTGAAAATTGATCTCAAATCTGAAGAGTTTTACAACTTGAAGGTTTAGCTCGAACTTGAGGAGATTTGTCATATGCAATTTAGGCTCGTGTGTCAATGGGCGTCGTAACTTGTAGTTTAGGCTCGTGCTTTGAGGAGCATTATAACTTGCAGTTTAGGCTCGTGCATTGAGGAGCATTATAACTTGTAGTTTAAGCTTGTGCGTTGAGGAGCTTTGAAACTTGAACAATTTTCTCTAATTTTAAGAGCTTTAAAACTTGAAGACTTTGCCGAATTTAAAGAGCTTTACGTCTTGAAGTTTGGCTCGAATTAGTAGAACTTTGCGATTTGAAGTCCTTGCTCGACTTTGAAGAGCTTTCGACTTGAGTCTTTGCTCGTATTTGGAGAGCTTTGCGACTTGAAACATTTAGTTCAAAATTGGGGATCTTCGTGACATACAATATATACTGATGTACCAAGAAGCATTATAATTTGCAGTTTAGGCTCGTGCATTGAGGAGCATTATAACTTGCAGTTTAAGCTCGTGCATTGAGGAGCATTATAACTTGCAGTTTAAGCTCGTGCATTGAGGGGAATTCTAACTTGCAGTTTAAGCTCATGCATTAAGGAGCATTTCAACATGCATGGACTCTTCAGCTTTATCTTCAGATGAATACTTGCCCCCATGCTCAGCATCCTCTACTTCTATTTTATCATGAGGCTCAAAGCCAGGAAACCTTTGATCTCCACTTGCATCCATACTCAATTCCATATTATGTGCACGAGTTGATAGTTCTTCAAATTTTTTGGGCTTTATGCATTGTAAGATATAGCGAAGACTCCAATACATGCCTTGAATTCATATTTCGATGCCAGAAGTCTCACTAAGGTGATTTTTGCAGTTGAATCTTGAGCTCCTCCAGCAGTTGATGAAGTCAATAACTGGCTCATCCTTTCTTTGATGAGTGTTTGTAAGTTCGATCATGCTTAGGATGCATCTTGTACAATAGAAACGATTGAGAAACTCTTGCTCCAACCGCTACCAACTATCGATAGAACCAGGTTCGAGATCTGTGTACCAATCAAATGCAATACCTTTGAGAGAAGGAACAAACTGTTTGACAAGATGATCACCATAAGTCCTAGTGTTGTTGCATGTCTCAACGAAATGTGCCACATGTTGCTTGGGATTTCCTTTTTCATCAATTGTTGAAGCTTTGGAGGTTGATAGCCAGTAGGCATCTTCAAGTTATCAATCCGTTGTGTGTATGACTTTGCATATGCGAGGGAAGATTTAATCAGAGGATCAATTTTATCTTTAATTGTCCCCATGATGAAGTCCTTCAATTGATCAACATGAATTAGATCTTCTGAAGAAACTTGGATCTCTTTCACCACGATCGTTTGCCTCGCAGCGGATTCTCCCCCTTCTTTATCTTCGGAAAGCTTCACAGGTGCTTGAATTGATTTTGCTTCTACTAAGCTCTCGATCTCACTTGCTAACTTTTCAAGGCGAGTAGCTCGATCCTCCATATACTTGGTCAACTTCTCAAGTGCTTTGGTCAAATTTGCAAGTTTTTCTTCCTGGTCGAATTGTTAGATCTTGTTCTTGAACTTGAAAAAAGAAGAGATGAGAGGTAGAGATTGCCCCCCTGGGCGTTCCAGAATTTGTAGACAATAAATTGCGTCGAGAAAATAAAATCAAGACCGAAAAATATTGCAACAATCGTAGTATTTTATTTCAAATATTTGAGTGTTACAATCTCTATGAATCCTGTGATTCTTCTTTTCAACAGTAAATAAAAGAGCCTCCGAGCTTAATCTTGAATTTTATTTTATTTTAATCCAAGTTCTTGAAGCTTGATCTTGATCTTGACGTACTTTTAATCAAAGGGCTTGCAGCTTGTTCTTGAATCTTCGTCTTGATCTTTTAATCCTTAGAACACTTGAATGCTTGTAGCTTTTAAAGAAATCCACACCATTTGATCCACGAGCTCCCTCTTGCTTCTTGTTATAAATTCTGGTGTCTTCTCTGAGTTATGAAGAACCTTATTTATAGTTGTGGGAGGGAAGAGTTATGATAAGAACAAACTCTTTTCGACCAATCAAATTGAAGTGTGACAAGGCCGCGTTTGATTGGCTAGAAGATGTCACTTGCACACGTGGCATGGTTTCATTGGCCTTTTGATTTGACTTGGCATGCCTTGTCATTTTGACATGTGGCGTGATCCTATTGGCTCTTCCGTTTGACTTGGCGTGCAACGTTATTTGACACGTGGACATTAATTTGGGCCTCTAGAAAGATTAAATCATGGGCTTAATGAAGTGAGCTCACTTTAATCCAATTAAATGGGCTAGCCCAATCGATTAAGACTTATTTATTTTATCCATATATGTTAGACTTATATAACTAATTCAATTATATTAGCCCGATAAATTTATTTGAACTAATATTTCTTGAATTAAAAATATAGTCCAAAATATTTTATAGATTTAATTCTAATAAAATTTATATGCCTACAATTATTATTATTATTATTATTATTATTATTATTATTATTATTATCTATGGATTACTTTACATGGTTATGGCTGATATAAGCATCTTTCTTGGACATCCTTTGCAACGGACAAAATCTCATTGTACTAGTACAATACCTCTTAAGGAGATAAAATAAATAAACAGAAATGCTTTTTTTTTTTAGATGAGATGAGACGAGACGATTAAAATAAATAGAGTTTAAAGCTTTAAGGTGAGATGATTTAAACTATATAATATGGTATCAAATCACATAAAGATTTGGATATGAGTCTTGTTGGGTTTTAAAATAAAGGTGTGAACAAAAAATGGAGGGAAATATTTTTTTTGAATTAGTTCCTTTTTACAAACGAACTTTGTCCCTCTTTGGACGTGAAAAGGAAGATTATGTGTTTATATATAGAAACTCTTCTTCTAGTTCTTAAAGAGTTGAGAACATAGAAAGTCTCGCATTATCAGACTTGTCCTTCATTTGATAGGAATAAGAAGAATATTGTGCTTATAAATAGAAGTACTTCTTCTAACTCTTGAAGAGTTGAGAAGAGAACAAGTATCGCGTCGTCGCCGTGCGGCTTCGAATTTGGCCTTCTCCGTTATTTATTTTTCTTTTCCTGATCGAAATTTTAATTTAAAATTCACGAAACTTGTGGGCTTGAAATTATTTTTTCATTTATGTTTTTCTAACTTTCTATTTTCTCGTTCTGTTTATGAACACAATCTACTAACACGTCTTACTTTCATTCTCGAACAAAATATTTGTGGCGGAATGGCTTCCTGGACACTTAAACTTGTAGGGCATTTGAAAGTCGATACATGAACTTTAAACTTTTTTCATTTGAACATTCGAACTCATGATTCTCTTAACTAATAAACACATTTGACCATTGACCATGCCCATGTGGCGTCAGTTAGTCCTAATCAGTCTGCTGCGAGAGTAACACGACGCACAGGAGCGTGAGAGCCCTCTTCCCAATGCCCAATGGTCCAAAATGAGATGTATTTAAGTAGGTTCTTATTCATTCTTTGTAAAATACATTCTCTCTCCATTATATAGAATCTGAAGATCCATTCCTCCATTTTTCTAAAACTGAAGCTTTATTCAATTTTTTTTTCTTTTTCTAGACCATGAAAATGATGCAAAGTCCTATATTTGTCATTGTGATGTTGAAGCTAAGTTTTGCATCACTTGGAAGAAAACAAATCCTAGAATAAGGTTTTATGGGTGGTCAAATTATGGTCAACAATTCTTGTAATTTTTTTAGGTGATTTGACCCACCTCTTCCACATCACTATAAACAAGTGATTTCAGGGCTGTTATCAAAAATTAGAGGGAAAGATCGACTATATCGTAGGAAGAGGGTGAAGATCATTATAACTTTAATTGTTGTTTTAGCACTAATTATTGTAATATCCTTCTTAGTCTAGTTAGCACTAATCATTGTAATTGTCTTCATAACCCTATGTACAATGATAATGAAAAAATCTATGATAAATTTTTGTGAAATGCAATGCAATGTTTGACATAAACAAGCAGACATATATACAACCAATTTCGATCAGCCTTCTTGGTTTATAAAATTAGCTACTGAAAGTTGTCTAGTAACAGAAACAATTTAAACATTGTGCCAAAATAAAGGTCATACTTAAATATCTATAGTTAACCCACAAATTAAGTTCTGCAACTAACAGACTTATGTTATCACAAAAACAAACATTCAACAGATCATTATGTTTTCCCCACCTTCCCACTTTTGTTTCCAGTTGCTCCATATGTTTCTTGCACACATTCTATGCTTAGTATTTGGCATCAACTCAGCCACAGATTGAACAAGTCCCTTAAGAAACAAGAAAAAGAGCTAGAATTCAGAAACATATATAAAGTAATTACAGGAAGAGTAAAAAGAAATATATACCTTCTGCATATCAGAAATGACGGTCAGCCCTTCACCTTGGGATTATGTGAGCTGCAAATCATGCATCATGCACCTAAAAAACCATGACCATGTGTTCTTTGTCTCCTTTTCAACCACTGCCCAGACAACAGGGTACATTTGGTAGTTACCATGTTTACCAATACACGATAGTAGCTCACCTTTTTACACACCCTTCAGAAATGCTCCATCAAAGCCAATAATATTCAACATCCTTCCAACCAACCTACTTTGCAAGCATGTATACAAATGTTGATCCCCACAAACACCTCTTTACCAGGTATTGTCTCCTTTGAAGTCTTCACAACAACAGTACGTCCAGGGCTTGTAGACCTTAGCATGTCAGCATAATCATATATTCTAGCAAACTCCTGCTTGTAATCACCCAGATACTTACCCATGACCTGAAATTTAGTCCTGACACAGATGGATTTTCCCATATACACACCATACTTTATCCTAATCAAAGCTTGCGGCTTCCTAAGCTTTATGTTAGGTTGGTTGATAGTATTGTCCTTGAAATGTTTAGCTACCCATGTTGTATTAGCCATCTTGTTTCTGGTTGCTCTGAAACACTTATGAACAGGATAGTATCTGCTAACAATGAAATTCCATGTGTGTGTCCCTCCAAGCTTCCCAAAATATGCCATCTACATCTTGTTGAGTTCACACATTTTGCCCTAATCCTATGTTTCTCATTGAGCCTCAACTTAGTTTGAACTCTGTCGCGCCCTATTTTCTCGTGAAAGCGGGTTTCGACGTGTGACAACTCTTTTAAATGGGTATTAAAAGAGAAGAGTCGCCACCTAACGGTACCTATTTGCAAATGGTCAACGCCACCAAAAATCGGGTAAGGTTTCAAATTACCTCAAATAGAAGGTGTTAGACATTCTTCGAGATCCACAACTGTGGTTCCTGGTCGAAGTTTAAACTATGTGGATTAGAGAATTAAGCTAGGTGATCAAAAAATAAAAGAAAGATGTAGAAGTTGAAAACTCTATTATAACATAATAATTAACTATATGTCTAATTGATACAAGTCTTAAAAAATCACAAGACGTACAAATGACCAAAATGCGGACAACAAGCATATAAAGAAAGGGGGGTCCTATGGTTTTTAGTCTAAAGGATCACCCCGTGCAACATAAATAATACTTAGCAACTCCCTTAAGGTAGGGGTTGCTCATATTATTAAGCAGACATAGACTATTCTCCCTCTACCCAATTACTATGTTGAAGTTATTAATTAAAGGCGCTCTAATTTAATTCTAACTCGTACCCTATGCGTGCACTACTCGTCCTGTGCCTATGGTCCAGGGTGCTTTGTACCTACTATTAGGTGGTTCTAAGCTTTACTTAGGTTGATAAAAATGATAAAACTAGGCGACATTCAAAACAAATATGACTGCACACAATGGCAATGAAAGGCTCAAGTTGACCTCCACACATAAGCACAAAAGCACGTGATCAGATTTTTCTGGATATGCAGTAGACAGAATTAAGATGTATTAGAATCATTAGGTTTTATAGGCATGACTTATATATATTCCAGTATTATATAGGCGGTGTTGCAGTTTCTGGACTAACGAATAAGTGTATTAAAGCGCAAGTCCCATAGGCATGATTTCTATTTTGTTTGCGTAATAAGGTAGTGAAAACAATCCCAAACTCTGAATTACCAGTGATGATTTCATAATTATGCGTCTTAGGCAGGTGACAGTCTATAGGCATGATTTCTAATAGTTTCATAATGAGGCAGTGAAGTCGCTTGAAAACACAGGATTAGCAGCGTCGATAAACATCCTATAGGAATCATTTCTAACAATTGATATTAGACTTAATTTTGTAACACTTTATCCTTATAGGCATATCATATAAATGAGGCAGTACAAAAGTAACATAAAGTAGTTGATCAATTATTAAACCTTATAGTTATGATATCTAGATTAGCAAAGGCATTGTATTATTGTATCCTATAGGCATACTATCTAAAAGCGTTGAGTATGGAAACAAGTGTAGCAATGTCTTGATCCAACATATTTTGACAAGTGAAGTGAAGTGTTTGCGTGATTTCTATAGGCATGATCCCCATCAGTTTGCGGCACACACTAAACAAAACAACAAATAAGGCATGGTGGACGTAATAGCAAATAGAACACATGGACCCAATAGGCATATTTTCTACCCTTTCATGCAAGTATTAGAATACCCCAGCCCCCTTTTAATTAATCTACCCATCATTCATTATTACAGAGTTAGTACATACAGTATTGAATTATTACAGGTCCAAATATGAATATATAATAACCCAGTAATACATTTGGTCCTTCAAACAAGCTTAAGACTTCATATGGACTGCATGACCAAACTCCATATGCGGACATTGCATTTCACACTTTCAGTACCACAACTTGTTCAATATACCAGGCCCAAACGAACAAATTACTTACCCAAATGGATGCCAAATTCAGCCATACAGGTGAGAAAGTGCTTATTGGATTTAATTAAATAGCTTAAACACTTAATTCTTAAAACTATAGCTAACAACATCTCTGGTCAAGACATATAAACAGGATCAGGCTTAATTGGAGGTACACAAGACACATATGAGGCAACTTTATGCTTGTAATTCCAGAAAGAAAAGTTTAAGAGTGCCAAGATTGACCACCATAGGATAGTGTGCCATTCCAAAGAGTATTAAAATGAAACATGATTCAAAATCGGCCTATAGAACCTTAGATCACAGACAAGAAACAAGCAAAGCACAACCTTCACCTGAAAATGTCTATCAAGAAAAACCTAATGAAAGGGACAACATAACAGAACTAGTCCATGATCAAGCAATTACTTAACTCTAGCATGCTGAAACTCAGCCACAATATAAAAGGCATGTCAATTTCCTGAAGCAAGTATTAAACCCGGTACTAGTTGGCCATATATAGGAGGAGAGGCTAGCTATGAGATTTATCTTAAGGTCTCAAATAATACTGAAGAACATAGGATTACACAAGTCAAAAACATACGCTGGAACTCAAATGGCATTGACACAGGTGTTATCTAATCAGTACAACCTCAAAGAGTTAGAAGGTTGGGCATGAATGACTCGACAAGGTGTAAAACACATTAATTGACTTATCACAAAGATACAGAACAAGGAAGGGAGATGAATTTAGGACGTGTGGCAAGTATAAGCATTCAAACACACACAAAAACATACTAGGCTAGGCATGCTTAAGGTAGTGAGAATTATTCATGATAGACACATATAGTAGGCATACATCTGAGTAAGAAATTGGACAAGCTCAGTTGTTAGCAAGGTTCTAAGTTAGAAAATAACAGGAGTAACATAGTAACGTATAGTTTCACAAGGTTTAAGTGACATAGATGCACAAAGCATGAATACAAGCAAGCGGTAATGAAATTGCGAGAATGAAAGTTACTTACCAGTTACAAATTAACGAACAAACAAATGAGAAGAACATTTTTCTAGCAACAATTCGATTAGCAGTAGCAAAGAACAGTAGAATCTCCAAATCCTAGTGCATCAGAGTTTCCAAGGGTTTCAAATGAACCCCGGACAGTGCTAGCACTGAGAAAGAACACAATCGAATTCGAATGGCCTTGGGTTTCAGCCGGCCAAGGTGTCAGGTTTAAGAGTATGATAAGTGAGAATGAGAGAATAATGTCTTCATTTCTTTTTTAAAGGGAATTAAGGGGGTTTATATAGTAGTAAAATTCAAATGAACGAACAAAACAATCAATATAACATATTAAAGGAAACAATATCATGCAAAAATTAATTTCGAATCAGATTAAGAGAAAACCCAGACAAACCCTAGTTCGATAGAAATCAAGAAAAATTCGACCACAAATCTTGGTGAATCGACCCCATATCACCTTGCTATGAATGTATACAGACAAAATACCGTCTACATCTTGAAGATTGAAGATGATTGCACATGATTCAGGGCCTGGTACTTGCCAAAAATAGGCAAGTACTAGGTGATACCATAAGCATGTAAGTAACAAGGTGACAGAACATATATGGAAAGAAAATTATAGAGAGATTCCATATTAAGGTTGGAATCGGAGAGGATTAAAGGATATGGCGGCTAGGGTTTCTCAGAGAAGAAGGGATTAGGGAGGATTCAAGGGCGTGGGAATGTCTCTAGGGTCTGGGCTAGGGAGATATAAGGAAGGGGGAAGGGTTATTGTGGGTCGTTGATCATCTGAGATCAACTACCAGATCCAAGAGGAAATGGGGCGGCTCAGGATAAGGGTATAGGGTAATGTGCTGCTGATGCTGGGTTAAAGGTTATTGGGCCAAGGTTTGGGGTACTTGGGCCAAGGAATTAAGGGAAAATAATTTAATAAAACAGTTAAATAAAAATATAAAAAAATGCTATTTATAAAATTTAATACTTTAAAACAATAGTTGAAGATTATAAAAAATGTAAAAAATTATTTTGACTTTAAATAAAATGATAAATGCAATTAATTATAAAATATAGACAATTATTGCAAAATTGCACAAATAGTCCAAACATGCAGATGTAATTATATAAAATGAAGTAGAATTTTATAACGCATATATGTAGGTATAAACAATAAATTCGGACAGTGATGACCCAAAAAGTCATCTCTCATTTTATAAGTCAAAACTGTATTTCGAGGCCTTCAAAACCTCCTTTTATCTCACCTCGTTTTGCATGCACAGTCCGGGCGTATATCCGGAAGGCTTTTATATGAAAAACTGAGAAAAATGCTAATTTTGCCTTTAAAATTAAATTTAAGTTGACTTTGGTCAATATTTTGGGTAAATGGACCCGGACCAATGATTTGACGGTCCTGGAGGGTCCGTAGGAAAATATGGGACTTGGGCGTATGCTCGGAATTGAATTCTGAGGTCCCAAACCCGAGAAATGAATTTTTGAAAGAAATTATTTTACTGAAATTATAAAGGTTTTTGGAAATTTGAGAATATTTAAAATTGATGGTATCGGGCCCGTATTTTAGTTTCGGAGCACGGTACCATTTTAATATGGTATTTGAGTGATGCCTGTAAAATTTGGTAGAAACGGAGGTCATTTGACGTGATTCGGACCCGTAGTTGTGAAATTTAAAACTTTGAAAGTTCTTGACATTTTCCTTTGATTTTTATGCTAAATTCGTTGTTTAAAATGTTATTTTGGCAATTTAATTGCACGAGTAAGTACGTAGGATGTTTTTAAGGTTGTGTACATGTTTGGTTTGGAGCCCCGAGGGCTCGGGTGAGTTTCGGATAGGCGTCAGAGTGTTTTTGGACTTAGAAAATCTAGTGAGGGTGTTGTTTCTTGTGTATGGTGTTTTACTCTATGCAAACGCGTGATAACTCACACGAACGGGAAGAACAAACGGGGAAAGGGGCCTGGTTACTCTGTGCGAACGCACTGGCCACGACGCGAACGGGAGCCCTGGGTAGGCTGCTCTACGTGAACACGTCTAGGCCCTCGCGAACGCAATATACTAAGGGAGCTGGGGATGGGGGGAGCTAGAACCCTATGCGAACGCTGCCAGAGGCACGCGAACGCATAGGCAGTGTCGCGAACGCGAAGGCCAATATGGCCCACGGCTACGCGAACGCGACAGACCTCACGCAAACGCGTAGAAGGTCTATCCAGCCCACTTAAAACAGTAGAAAAAACGGGATTTTAGTCATAACTTCATATTTTCAAAACCAAGGAAGCTTAGGGGCGATTTTTTAAGGGGGGTATCACCACCAAGTTCAAGGTTTGTGTTCTTAAACTCGTTTTCTTCATTTTCTATTAACACTCATTATATTTCTAGGCCTAAATCTTGTTCTTGAAGGCTAGAAATTAGGATTTTGAGGAGAATTACGGATTTTACAAATTTGGGAATTTAGACCTCGATTTGGGGTCGGATTTCGTAACTAATTATATATTCGGGCTCGTGGGTTGATGGATGGTTGGATTTTTGTCTGAACCTCGTGTTTTGACCAAGCGGGCCCGGGGTCAATTTTTGACTTTTTGGGAAGAATGATAGAAAACTCATAATTAAGCATTGGGGTTGAATTATTTAGCATTTATTGATATTATTAAGCTGATTATGTCTAGATACAATTGAATTGGAGGCGAAAACTAAAGGGAAAGCGATAATTAAGGCTTGAGTTTGGTCGTGGAATTCGAGGTAAGTGTTTGGCTTAACCTTAGCTTGACGGAATAGGTATTGTGTCTTATTTTCTACGTGTTAGTGATATGTTCAATGTATAGGTGTGGTGACGAGTATCTACACGTTGGTGTCAAGCATGCCCGTGAATCGAATATTGAACTTTATGTGATTTTTCATTAAACATTACTCGAGTTTAATTTGATGATTATTCATGTTGGTAGAATTTTCCTTGGTATTGATCATTGTCGAGTATTGGTTCAAGTTTAGAATTTATTCGTGAAATTGAATAACTAGGTGAGATTGGTTATAGTTGTTTCCCTTGCCGGGATGATATTGATTCCACTGTTGACTCCCTTGTCGGGACGTTATGGCTTTATTATTGTTGTTTGTATTGTTGATTTCCTTGCCGGATTGTTGTTATTGATTTGTTTGGGTGAGGAAGTGTGTAAAGCACTAAGGGTGATGTCATGCCGTCTCTATTAATTTATTGTGAGGATGAGAGTAAAAACCCGAAGGCTTATGTCGTGCATTCTATTTATTATTTGGTGAGGATGAGAGTAAAAGCACGAAGTTAGGTTCGACACTTACTCAGTACATGGGGTCGGTTGTATTGATTCTACACTCTGCACTTTTGTGCAGATCCCGGTACAGGACCCTACGGACCTTAGAGTGAGGAGGCTGCCTTCAGTCCATTTTGGGATTCCGAGGTAATCCTGCAGGCGTCCGCAGGCCTTGGCGTACCTTCCTACTTTATTTCCACTCTGTTCTTCTTTATTTTGAGACAGAGGTATTTATTTTGTTCAGACCTTTATATGTAGTATTCATATACAGTCCATGATGTTGTGATACCAAATTCTGGGTTTAGTGTTATGAATCTCGTAATGGCATATAATCAAGTTGTTAGACTTGTTTTATTTCTTCTTATTTGTACATCACCTGTTATCCGTTATAAATAAATGAATAAGGTAAATAAATATTAATGTTGGCTTTTCTAACGGGTTCAATGTTAGGCGCCATCACGGTCTCGGCGGTGGGAAATTCGGGTCGTGACAAGTTGGTATCAAAGCACTAGGTTGCTTAGGTCTCACAATTCATGGACAAGCTTAGTAGAGTCTGAGGGATCGGTATGGAGACGTCTGTGCTTATCCCCCGGAGGGTACAGAGTTTAGGAATGACTTCACATCTATTCTTCTCTGTCGTGCGATTTGATTTCTCAATACTAAATGAATTTCTACTCTATTCTCTCACGGATGGAGAGAACACGTGCTTCTTCATCCACTGATCAGCAACCCGAGTCTCCAGTTGCAGCTCCTACGAGGGGCCGAGGGTGAGGGCGAGGCCATGATAGAGGCCGAGGCAGGGGCATAGCTCAGCCCAGAGCAGCAGCTCTAGTGGCGGAGCCTCAGGTAAATTTAACCGATAAGGTTCCTGCCCAGACAGTACCGGTTGGACCATCTCAGGTTCCCGAGGGGTTCATTGCCACCCCGGTACTCCAGGATGCTCTGGTCCGTCTAGTGGGCCTCATGGAGAGCGTTGCTCAGGCAGGTTTACTTCCTACAGCACCAGCCGTCTCTCAGGCTGGAGGAGGAACCCAGACTCCCGCTACTCGTACTCTGGAGCAGTTAGCTTCTTAGTTCTAGACTCCAGCACCTCAGACAGCTGGGGCAGTTCAGCCAGGTATTCTAGCTCAGAACGGTGACGGAGCAGCTATGTCTGTTGATGCTTTGTGGAGGTTGGACCAGTTCACCAAGTTGGTTACTACTACTTATAGAGGTTCATCTTCAGAGGATCCCCAGGACTACTTGGATAGCTGCCACGAGGTTCTACGGAACATGGGGATAGTGGAGATTAATAGGGTCGACTTTGCTACTTTTCATATATCAGGTCCCGCCAAGACCTGGTGGAGAGATTATTGTTTGGCTAGACCAGCTGGATCACCGCCTTTGACATCGGCCCAATTCTCCGGTTTTTTTCTGGAGAAGTTTCTCTCTATCACTCAGAGAGAGGATTATAGGAGGCAGTTTGAACGTCTCCAGCAGGGTTCTATGACTGTCACTCAGTATGAGACCAGATTCATTACCTTGTCCCGTCATGCTATTTTGATACTTCCCACCGATCTAGAGAGGGTGAGGAGGTTTATTGAGGGACTAGCTCAGCCGATCAGATTGCAGATGGCTAGAGAGGCAGTGAGTGATATCTCTTTTCAGGATGCAGCCAGTGTGTCCAGATGAGTCGAGATGGTTCTATCACAAGGGATGGTCAGGGGTCTGACAAGAGGCCTCGTCATTTTGGCCGCTTGAGTGGTGTCTCATCTGGAGGTAGGGATTCTTTTGGTAAGGGCTATCCCCCTAGGCCGTTTTAGTCAGCACTTCAGGTTTCTCGTAGTGCTCCAGGTGGCTGTGGTTCCCACATGCAGTATTCTGATCAGTTGCCCTACAGTGCACCACCAGCTCCTATCACTGCACCGCCGCACCAGAGTACTCAGGGTGGTTACTCAGGTCGTTAGGGTCAGTTTCAGGGCCAGCAGTCTTAGCAGCCGAGATCTTGTTATACTTGCGGTGGTCCGGGGCACATTGCTAGATTTTTCCCTCGAGCCTCGAGCAGTTCTCAGCACCAGGGTTCTCGTGCCATGGTTCCCGCACCAGGTGTTCCACCACCCGCTCAGCCAGCCAGAGGTGGGGGTCGAGGTGTTAGAGGTGGAGATCAGGCAGTTAGAGGTGGAGGCCAGGATACTAGAGGTAGAGGTTAGCCAGCAGGAGGCCGTCCCTGGGATGTAATTCAGATTGGCGGGGCCCAGCCCCAATGTTATGTTATTCCAGCCAGACCTGAGGCTGAGGCCACCAATGCGGTTATCACATGTATGGTTTCAGTTTGCAGCAGGGATGCTTCGGTTTTATTTGATCCAGGGTCCACATATTCCTATAGGTCATCTTATTTTGTTCCTTATTTCGTTATGCCTCGTGATTCTCTAGGTACTCCTGTATATGTGTCTACACTGGTGGGTGATTCTATTGTGGTAGATCGTGTCTACCGTTTGTGTGTAGTGGTTATTGGTGGTCTTGAGACCAGTGTAGATCTTCTACTCCTTGATATGGTAGATTTTGATGTTATTTTGGGGATGGATTGGCTGTCGCCTTATCATTCCATCTTGGACTGTCATGCCAAGACCGTGACCTTAGCATTGCCGGGGTTGCCTCGACTGGAGTGGAGAGGGACTCCTGGTCATTCTTCCAGCACGGTTATCTCATATATGAAGGCTCCGTGTATGGTCGAGAAGGGGTGTTTGGCCTATTTGGCCTATGTTCGTGATTCTAGTGTCGAGGTTCCTTCTATGGAGTTTGTGCCCATTGTCTGTGAGTTTGCAAAGATGTTTCCTACATACCTGCCGGGTATGCCACCCGACAGGGATATTGACTTTTGCATTGATTTGGCTCCGGGCACTCGGCCCATTTCTATTCCGCCATATCGTATGGCCCCGCCAGAGTTGAAAGAGTTGAAAGATTAGTTGCAGGACTTGCTTAATAAAGGCTTTATTAGGCCTAGTGTCTTGCCTTGGGGTGCGCCGGTGTTTTTTGTTGAGAAGAAGGATGGGTCGATGAGGATGTGCATAGATTATCGACAGTTAAACAAGGTTACCACCAAGAATAAGTATTTGTTGCCGAGGATTGATGATTTGTTTGATAAGATTCAGGGTGCCAAGGTATTTTCGAAGATTGATTTGAGATTTGGCTACCATCAGTTGAGGATTAGGGCATCCGATGTCCCTAAGATATCTTTTCGCACTCGGTACGGGCATTATGAGTTCTTAGTGATGTCATTCGGGTTGACAAGTGCCCCATCAGCTTTCATGGACTTGATGAACCGAGTGTTCAGACCTTATTTGGATTCCTTCGTGATTGTCTTCATTGATGATATTCTGATTTATTCCCGCAGCCGGGAAGAGCATGAGCAGCACTTTCGAGTCATTCTCCAGACTCTGAAGGACAGTCAGTTATATGCTAAGTTTTTGAAATGTGAGTTTTGGTTGATTCAGTTGCATTCCTGGGTCATGTTGTATCAGCGAAGGGTATTCAGGTGAATCCTTAGAAGATTTCAGCGATCAAGGATTGTCCTAGACCCACATCAGCTACAGATATCCGGAGTTTCATGGGTTTGGCGGGCTATTACCGTCGGTTTGTGGAGGGGTTTTCGTGTATTGCAACCCCGATGACCAGGTTGACTCAGAAGGGTGCCCAGTTCCGGTTGTCAGAAGAGTGTGAGTCGAGCTTCCAGAAGCTCAAGACAGCTTTGACTACAGCGCCGGTGTTGGTTTTGCCCACAATTTCAGGGCCATATACTATGTATTGTGATACATCTCGGGTTGGACTTGGTGCAGTGTTGATGCAGGATGGAAAGGTTATTGCATATGCTTCGCGTAAGTTGAAGATCCACGAGAAGAATTATCCAGTTCATGATTTGGAGTTAGCAGCCATTGTCCACGCGCTGAAGATTTGGAGGCATTATCTGTATGGCGTGTCATGTGAGGTGTTCACGGATCATAAGAGTTTGCAATATTTGTTCAAGCAGAAAGATTTGTATTTGAGGCAAAGGAGATGGTTGGAGATGTTGAAAGACTATGACATCACCATCTTATATCATCCGGGGAAGGCCAACGTGGTGGCCGATGCTTTGAGTAGGAAGTCAGCCAGTATGGGTAGTCTTGCATATATTTCGGTCGGGGAGAGACTGCTTGCTTTGGATGTTCAGGCTTTAGCCAATCGGTTCATGAGATTGGATGTTTCCGAGCCCGGCCGTGTTCTAGCTTATACAGTTGCTCGCTCTTCATTATTTGATCGTATTCGAGATCGGCAGTATGATGATCCTCATTTGTGTGTCCTTAGGGAGACGGTGCGGCACAGTGGTGCCAAGCAGGTTACAGTTGGTGACGATGGGGTTTTACTGATGTAGGGTCGTATTTGTGTCCCCAATGTGGATGGACTTAGTGAGTTGATTTTAGAGGAGGCTCATAGTTCCCAGTACTCCATTCATCCAGGCGCCGCAAAGATGTATCAGGATTTACGGTAGCATTATTGGTGGAGGAGGATGAAGAAGGATATTGTGGCATATGTAGCTCGGTGTTTGAATTGTCAGCATGTTAAGTACGAGCATCAGAGACCTGGTGAATTGCTTTAGCAGATTGAGATTCCTGAGTGGAAGTGGGAGCGTATCACCATGGATTTTATTTTTGGGCTCCCACGGACTCAGAGGAAGTTCGACACGATATGGGTTATTGTGGATAGGCTGACCAAGTCAGCACATTTCATCCCTGTGGTAGTTTCATATTCTTCGGAGAGATTGGCAGATATCTACATTAGGGAGATTGTTCGTGTTCATGGTGTGCCCGTGTCTATTATTTCTGACCAAGGTACGCAGTTTACCTTGCATTTCTGGAGGGAAGTTCAGCGTGAGTTGCGCACGAGGGTTGAGTTGAGCACAGCATTTCATCCTCAGACGGACGGACAGTCCGAGCGTACTATTCAGATTTTGGAGGATATGCTACGAGCCTGTGTCATTGACTTTGGAGGTTATTGGTATCAGTTCTTGTCGTTAGCTGAGTTTGCCTACAACAATAGGTATCAGTCGAGCATTCAGATGGCTCCCTATGAGTCATTATATGGTAGTCGGTGTCGGTCACCGGTTAGGTGGTTTGAGCCGGGAGAGGCTCGGTTGTTGGGTACAGACTTAGTGCAGGATGCCTTGGATAAGGTTAAGATCATTCAGGATAGACTTCGTACAGCTCAGTCCAGGCAGAAGAGTTATGCCGACTGCAGAGTTCGTGATGTGGCATTCATGGTCGGAGAGCGGGTGTTGCTTCGGGTGTCGCCCATGAAGGGCGTGATGAGATTTGGGAAGAAGGGCAAGCTAAGCCCTAGGTACATCAGTCCTTTTGAGATCCTTGATAGAGTAGGAGAGGTGGCTTACAGACTTGCGTTGCCACCGAATTTATCAGTTGTGCATCCAGTGTTTTAGGTGTCTATGCTTCGAAAGTATCACGGTGATCCAGACCATGTGTTCGACTTCAGTAGTGTCCAGTTGGACAAGGATTTGACCTATGAGGAGGAGCCGGTAGCCATATGAGACCAGCAGATTCGTCAGTTGAGATCAAAGAGTTATCCTTCAGTTCGTGTTCAGTGGAGAGGTCAGCCTGCTGAGGCAGCTACCTGGGAGTCTGATCCCGATATGCGGAGCCGGTATTCCCGTCTTTTCCCCGATTCAGGTACTTTTCTATGTCCATTCGAGAACGAACGTTTGTTTTAGAGGTGGAGAATGTGATGACCCAAAAAGTCATCTCTCATTTTATAAGTCAAAACTGTGTTCTGAGGCCTTGAAAACCTCCTTTTATCTCACCTTGTTTTGCGTGTGCAGTCCAGGTGATATCCGGAAGGCTTTTATATGAAAAACTGAGAAAAATGCTAATTTTGCCTTTAAAATTAAATTTAAGTTGACTTCGGTCAATACTTTGGGTAAACGGACTCGGACCCGCGATTGACGGTCGCGGAGGGTCCGTAGGAAAATATGGGACTTGGGCGTATTTCCGGAATTGAATTCCGAGGTCCCAAGCCCGAGAACTGAATTTTTGAAAGAAATTATTTTATTGAAATTATAAGAGTTTTTGGAAATTTGATTAGATTTGAAATTGATGATATCGGGCCCGTATTTTAGTTCCGGAGCCCGGTACAGGTTTAATATGGTATTTGAGTGATGCCTGTAAAATTTGGTAAGAAACGGAGGTCATTTGACGTGATTCGGACCCGTAGTTGTGAAATTTGAAACTTTAAAGTTCTTGAGATTTTCCTTTGATTTTTATACTAAATTCGTTTTTTAAGATGTTATTTTGGTGATTTGATCGCATGAGTAAGTCTCTAGGATGTTTTTAAGGTTGTGTACATGTTTGGTTTGGAGCTCTAAGGGCTTGGGTGAATTTCGGATAGACGTCGGAATGTTTTTGGACTTAGAAAATCTGGTGAGGGTGTTGTTTCTGGTGTCTGGTGTTTTACTCTATGTGAACGTGTGTTAACTCACGCGAACGCAAAGAACAAACGGGGAAAGGGGCCTGGGTACTCTATGCGAACGCGCTGGCCACGACGCGAACGCGGAGCCCTGGGTAGGTTGCTCTACGCGAACACGTCTAGGCCTAAGGGAACTGGGGATGGGGGGAGCTGGAACCCTATGCGAACGTGGCCAGAGGCACGCGAATGCGAAGGCCAGGGAGGGGTGCGCCTACACGAACGCATAGGAAGTGTCGCGAACGCGAAGGCTAATATGGCCCAAGGCTACGCAAATGCGACAAACCTCACGGGAACGCGTAGAAGGTCTGTCCCTCCCACTTAAAATAGTAGAAAAACGGTATTTTAGCCATAACTTCATATTTTCAAAACCAAGGAAGCTTAGGGGCGATTTTTGAAGGGGGATATCACCACCAAGTTCTAGGTTTGTGTTCTTAAACTCGTTTTCTTTATTTTCCATTAACACCCATAGATTTCTAGGTCTAAATCTTGTTTTTGAAGGGTAGAAATTAGGGACTTTACAAATTTGGGAATTTAGACCTCGATTTGGGATCGGATTCCGAAACTAACTATATATTCAGGCTCGTGGGTGAATGGTGATCGGATTTTGGTCCGAACCTCGTGTTTTGACCAAGCGGGCCCGGGGTCGATTTTTTACTTTTTGGGAAGAATGATAGAAAACTCATAATTAAGCATTGGGGTTGAATTATTTAGCATTTATTGATATTATAAGCTGATTATATCTAGATACAATTGAATTGGAGGCGAATCCTAAAGGGAAAGCGGTAATTGAGGCTTGAGTTTGGTCGTGGAATTCGGGGTAAGTGTTTGGCTTAATCTTAGCTTGAAGGAATAGGTACGTGTTAGTGATATGTTCAATGTATAGGTGTGGTGACGAGTATCTATACGTTAGTATCAAGCATGCCCGTGAATCGAATATTGAACTTTATGTGATTTTTCATTAAACATTACTCGAGTTTAATTTGATGATTATTAATGTTGGTATAATTTTCCTTGGTATTGATCATTGTCGAGTATTGGTTCAAGTTGAGAATTTATTCGTGAAATTGAATAACTAGGTGAGATTGGTTATAGCTGTTTTCCTTTCCGGGATGATATTGATTCTACTGTTGACTCCCTTGCCGGGACGTTATGGCTTTATTATTGTTGTTTGTATTGTTGATTTCCTTGCCGGATTGTTGTTATTGATTTATTTGGGTGAGGAAGAGTGTAAAGCACGAAGGGTGATGTCGTGCCTTCTCTATTGATTTATTGTGAGGATGAGAGTAAAAGCACGAAGGGTTATGCCGTGCATTCTATTTATTATTTGGTGAGGATTAGAGTAAAAGCACGAAGGGTGATGTCGTGCACTTGTGTTTGTGCTATTACTTCTGTTGCTTAAACTGATATCTAATATTTTTCCTTACTTCGTTATTTCCATTATTTGATATTTTCTCCCCTCAACATGGTCCCCTTTCTTTGTATTTAGCTGTTTATTTCTTGTTGTTATTATTTTCTCTGTAAATGATTAAACTGCACAGGTTTAGTGGATTGTCGTGGCCTAGCCTCGTCACTACTTCGCCGAGGTTAGGCTCGACACTTACTCAGTACATGGGGTCGGTTGTACTGATGCTGCACTCTGCACTTTTGTGCAGATCCCGGTACAGGAACCTACGGGCCTTAGAGTGAGGAGGCTGCCTTCAGTCCATTTGGAGATTTCGAGGTAGTCCTGCAGGTGTCCGCAGGCCTTGGCGTACCCTCCTACTTTATTTCCACTCTGTTCTTCCTTATTCTGAGACAGATATATTTATTTTGTTCAGACATTTATATGTACTATGCATAGATAGTCCGTGAAGTTGTGACACCAAACTCTGGGTTTAGTATTATGAATTTCGTAATGGCATATAATCAAGTTGTTAGACTTGTTTTATTTCGCACTTTTATTTCTGGTAATTTATACATCACCTGTTATCCGTTATAAATAAATGAATAAGGTAAACAAATATTAATGTTGGCTTGCCTAACGGGTTCAATGTTAGGCATCATCACGGTCCCGATGATGGGAAATTCAGGTCGTGACAAGATGATTAAGTCATCACAAAATAATTTGAAGGGATAATTAATAAGTATTTGAACAATTTAAGTGCAAGAAAATTAATTTTAAAACCTTTAAAAATTATGAAAAATTATAGAAAGTACTTATATGATCCTTGTAAATGTAAAATGATATTTTGAAAGTACACGGAATACATTATAAAATATGAGGGCAAAATAGGGTATCAACAAACTCTTCTTTGTACAACATAATCTTGCAAAGCAATTCTGAACTATTTAACACTTTCAAAAACTATTTCCAACTTGAAACAAATTTTCTTACAAGCAGGATCAAAGTATTCCCTGCTGATGTATCTTCTTGGTTGAGGATTATGTACCCCATCTTCTTCAATTACTTCATCATTTGTATCCTCACGGATTTGAACTATCCAGATATTGCTCATCCCCTCCCAACTTCCCAGCATATTTGGAACCCCTATCCTTATACATGTCTTCAAAACCAGGGTCTATACCTACAGGTCCACTAGGTATGTCATCAATATTAACTTCACTAGATCTTAATTTACTAATTTTTTTCATTCACTTTAGCCTGAATAGCAGCAACAACTTCAGGTTCCAGATCACTTGTCTCTTCAAGAATATCCTCATCAGCACCATATAATGACTCATCTATATCATCATCATCATTATCATCATCATCATCATCAGAAATAGCCTCATAATCACCATCCTCTCTCTCTTAGAACTTCCCTCGTCACCCTCAGAATCAGTTACCAAATGAAAGTTGTAGAACTCACCTTTATCTTAACTAGACTCTTATGTATCCTCTTTTATATCTTCTATATCATCATCCCACTCTTTACCCGTTCCATGAGTGTTATCACCCCTATTTATATCATTATTAGGTGAGTGTGTTGCCCTAGCATTAACATCACGTGTTTTCCCATGTGGCATTTCATTAAAGCCACATGGTTGAACATCAGTGGGCTCCACATTTATACCACCACTACTCAACATTTCATCTAGGTCCAAATCAATACATGGTGTATTAATTATGTGACACAGATATATATCAATAAATTTCTCAACCTTAAAGTCTTTACATAAAGCTAACACATCAACATCATATTTCAGAAATCGAAATTGTCCTTTTTTGTTAATTTTACATGAATATTTATCTAATGTTAAGTACCCCATATACTTATCCAACTCATTAAAATGAATTACATGCAATTCATCAGTGTCAGCCTGAAGAATAACTTACCAAATTTGCCCATTTACATACGTCATAATTGGGTCGGGCACTAACCACCATATTTGATGAAACTGTAATTCTCATATACATCCATTGAAACCTATAAAAAAAGCCAAGTCACATACTCTTTAATCCTAAAAAGCCATAAACTTTATCATTATGGGAGACAAGAATATTTTGATATAAAAAAAGCCCTAATTTCTTAACATTAAGTGTCATATCAGTCATGAAAAATACAAAATCCCTAAAGTAAAGTGAAGATTCGATTGTTTTCCCCAAAAACTCTAATTTAAAATCCCAAATAACAACAGACATTTTGTGCATGCAGACAAAAAATAGCTTTGACTATCACACATAAGAAATTAGAAAAGAGTAAACGACATCAAAAGAGACAAAATCCCTAAAGTAAAGTGAAGATTCTATTGTTTTCCCCAAAAACCTAGTTTAAAATCCCAAATAACAAATAATTTGTGCATGCAAACAAAATATAGCTGACTATCACAATATTACATAAGAAAACATATGACAAGAGAAAACGACATCAAAAGACAAACTAACCTTCAGATCCTATAACGTGATTGGAATCGAAAGCACGGACCAAACGAAGCTTGATCAGAACGAGATTAACAGATAATAAACTTTGTGCAATATAATGGGTGAGTTATTATGATCGATTTTGGAAGGGGGTGAGTAATTTTTCAGGCCATTACTAACTTAGGTTTAACATGGGCGGGTTTGGTTAGAGAGAGGTAAAAGACGAAATGAGTGTCTTTTGGTCGGTCTATTGAATAAAAGAGTGAGGGACCCCAATCAGTTGGATTTTGGTTTCGCGCCCTTGACGTGTAATAAATCCGTTGGTTATTTGCTGACTGGATGGACACGTTTATGTATGTGTAATACACGCGTGTAGGCTCAAGGGTTAGATGTATCTATTAGTTAAGGAAATCATGAGTTCGAGTGTTCAAATGGAAAAGATTAAAGTTCATATATCGACTTTTAAAAGCCCTACAAATTTAAGTGGCCAAGGAGCCATTACGCCAATAATTTTCACAGTTAAATAGTTCCTCAGCTTGAGAATAAAGACCTTTTCTTCCAGCTACTTTAGCAATAGTAATACTTGATGATGAAGTATCCAACTAAAAGTAATGAACAAATGTGCTTTTTTATTTTTTATTTTTTATTTTTTTATCTTTTTATTATTTACTTGATGTGTTATTTGCACGAGTGGTAACACTATATAATTTTAGAAATGCTCTACCTAAAACTTCTCATAAAAGAACTCAGGAGCTGAAGTCTCCAGAATCTCCCATTTTAGAGGTCATAACGTATCATTTTAACAAAAGCTACTGTGAAAACTTTCGTTTACCTTCTTTTAGGCATTATTCTTATGCAAATAGCTGACCAAATTTATAATTCATTTTTTCTAATCGATATATATAAATTATACACTGATTAATATACACATATTATATACGAATTATATATTCGCGGCTATTTTAATTTAAACAGTTGGGTTAGCGGCTATATATATAGGATATTTTTCTTTAAGAAATATTATTTACACTAATTTGTGTTACCATGTAGTAGATATTTTACATAAATAAGTTGTTTATCCTACATCATTCATCACAGGCGAATGCTCGATATAAATTTAACGAGTTCAAAATTCTTATTTTATTGAAAAATGTGTTCAAAACTAAATTTTTGTACTGTCAAGACCCAATTTCACCTATAGGTCATGATGGCGCCCGACATCACAACTAGGCAAGTCAACTAGTGAATTAAAAATATATTTGTTCTTTTAAAAAATTTTCGAGTAATTAAACTCTTCTTACTTGCAATATTTAAGAAAAATATAAAATGTTCTAATTAAATAAAACAAAAAAAATAATTCAAACCACAATTCTACTAGTGTATATACCAAGACCTGGTGTTACAAGTATATGAGCATCTAGTAGGTTATAAAAAAATTCATAAATACTGTCAGAACACAAAATAGATAAACAAATACAAAGGGAGACATTAGGTGCCGCGGAACGGCTCAAGAGAAGCAGCTCACCACTAGGCCTCGGGATAACGTGGGTGCGCACCGGTAGGACCGCTTAAGGTTCCTGTCTCAAATCCTGCACAAAAATTTCAGCAAGCGTAGTATGAGTACGTAAATAACATGTACCCAGTAAGTATCAAGTCTAACCTCGAAGAAGTAGTGACGAGCGATCGACTTTGACACTCACTATGGGTCAATAATATTAAAATAGAAATATTTAAATAGACATGGTTTATGTGACAAACAAACAAACAACAACATACCCAGTAAAATCCCATTAGTGGGGTCTGGGAAGAGTAGGGTGTATGCCGACCTTATCCCTACCCTGAAAAGGACAGAGAGGCTGTTTTCAGGAGACTCTCGGCTCAACAGGAGGGAGAATAATATCACATTAGAAACAAGAGAAAAGGCATGTAACAACAAAAAGATGTCAGAAAGAAAATAACAACAATGAATAAGTGAACTACCCGCTACAAAGAGGAAAGAACTCTCGACTACACCCTAGCCTACCACCCTAATGCTCGACCTCCACATGTTCCTATCAAGAGCCATGTCCTCGGAAATCTGAAGTTGCGCCATGTCCTGCCTGATCCCCAATACTTCTTAGGCCGCCCTCTGCCTCTTCTCTTACCTGTGAAAGTCAACCGCTCACACCTCCTAACCGATGCATCTAGGCTTCTCACCCGCACGTGTCCAAACAATCTAAGCCGCGCTTCTCGCATCTTGTCGTCCACGGCAGCCATGCCCACCCTCTCCCGAATATCTTCATTCCGAATCTTATCCAGCCTAGTGTGCCCACACATCCATCTCAACATCCTCATTTTTGCTACTTTCATCTTCTGGGTATGTGAATTCTTGACTGACCAACACTCAGCTCCATACAACATGGACGGTCTAACCACCGCTCTATAGAACTTACCTTTGAGTTTCGATAGCATATTCTTGTCACACAAGACTCCAGACGCTAACCTCCATTTCATCCACCCCACCCCAATACGGTGCGTAACATCCCCGTCGATCTCCCCATCTCCCTGGATAATTGATCCTAAGTACTTAAAACTTTCTCTCTTGAGGATGACCTGAGATTCAAGCCTAACTTCCACATCCGCTTCCCCCGTCACGTCACTAAATTTACATTCCACATATTCTGTCTTAGTCCTACTCAACTTTAAACCTTTAGACTCCAGAGCCTGCCTCCAAACCTCCAATCTTCCATTAACACCGCCTCGTATCTCATCAATCAGAACTATATCATCAGCGAACAACATACACCATGGCACCTTTCCTTGGATATTGTGTGTCAGTGCATCCATCGCCAGAGAAAATAAGAACGAACTGAGCGCAGATCCTTGGTGGAACCCCATAACCACCGAAAAAGGCTCCGAGTCACCTCCCACAGTCCTAACCCGAGTCATATCTCCATTATACATATCCTTTATCGCCCTAGTGTAAGCCACCGGCACACAGACGTCCCTAGGGACCTTGTCATATGCCTTCTCTAGGTCAATAAACACCATATGCAAATCCCTCTTCCTATCGATGTATAGTTCCACCAACCTCCTGATAAGGTGGATAACTTCCGTAGTAGAATGACCCGGCATGAACCCGAACTGGTTTTTCCAATATAGACACCGCCCTCCTTATCCTCCCTTCCACCACTCTCTCCCAAATTTTCATGGTATGACTTAGTAACTTGATACCCCTATAGTTGTTACAATTCTAGATATTCCCTTTGTTGTTGTACACCGGAACCATTGTACTTCATTGCCACTCATCAGGCATCCTCTTTGTCATGAAGATAACATTAAACAACCCAATCAGCCACTCCAAGCCTGCTTTACCCGCATATCTCCAAAACTCTACTGGAATCTCGTCTAGTCCAGTTGCTTTGCCCCGACTCAGCTTACCCATCGAACCTACGACCTCATCAACCTTAATTTGCCTACAATACCTAAAGTCTCGATGACTCTCGGAGTTCCCCAATTTCCTAACCCGATGTTTCCTTCCCCCTCTTCATTCAGAAGTTTATGAAAGTACGACTGCCATCTTTGCCTAACTCTTCCATCAATACTCGATTGTCCTCGTCTTTGATGCACCTCACTTGATCCAGGTCGTGAGCCTTCTTCTCTCTCTCTTTGGCCAACCGAAATAACTTCTTTTCCCCCACCTTTGCCCCCAAGTTCCTCATAAAGCCGACCAAAAGCAGCAGTCTTAGCCTCTGTGACTGCTAATTTCGCCTCCTTCCTAGCCTCCTTATATCTTTCTTTGTTCGCTCACCTCTAATCCTCGTTGGTGCTCTCTACTTACTTAATGTAAGCCGCTTTCTTGTCTTCCACTTTACCTTGGACCACGTCATTCTACCTCCAGTCGCCTCGGTGCCTGCTAGAGTAACCTTTCGAAACTCCCAACACCTCTCTTGCTGCCTCTCTTATACAGTTCGTCGTCGCCGTCCACATAGAGCTAGGGTCCCCACCACTCTTCCAGGCACCCATATTCGTCATCCGCCCCTCCAACTCCTGCGCATTATCCTTAGACAAAACTCCCCACTTGATCCTCGACTGACCCCGTACAAACCTCTTCTTCCTCTTCATCTAGATACCAACGTCCATCACCAGGAGCCTATGTTGAGTTGCGAGGTTCTCACTAGGATCACCTTGCAATCCTCGCACAACCCCCTATCACACCTCCTGAGGAGGAGATAGTCGATTTGAGTCTTAGCCACCATACTCCGGAAAGTAACCAAATGTTCCTCCGTATTCGGAAACAGATTTCCCGATCACCAACTCAAAAGCTCTAGAGAAATCCAACAGTGAGGTAGCACCCCCGTTCCTATCACCAAAGTTGAAGCAGCCGTGCACCTCATCATATCCACCAGCAAGACAACCCAATATGACCATTGAAATCTCCTCCTATGAATAGCTTCTCTATAGGCGGAGTACCCTGCACCACCTCATCCAGCGCCTCCCAGAAGTGCCTTTTAACCTCCTCGCCCAAGCCCGTTTGCGGCGCGTAAGCGCTAATGACATTCAGAGTGCTCCCTCCAACTACTACCTTAATTGACATCAATCTGTCATTCACCCGTCTAACCTCTACCACCGACTCTCTAAGCTCCCTATCCACCAAAATTCCCACTTTGTTCTTTCCCTTCACGACTCCGGAGAACCACAATTTATACCTATCTACATTTCTCGCCTTCGATCCTACCCACCTAGTCTCCTGCACACATACGATATTGACCCTCCTCTTCTGGAGAATCTTCTCCAGCTCTGTAGACTTACCCGTCAACGTCCCTATATTCCACGATTCAATTCTCAACCTACAGGCTACCTTGTTCTATTTACCCCCTTTGGGCCCCGTCCCACCCCCTGACCCTTGCCCTACCCCCCTCCCCACCACCCGACCTCCCCGGAGACATGACCCTACTCTTCCATTACAAACCACAGTCTTTATACCTAAGAAGGTCTAAAAATGAAAAGGAGAAAAAACACCGCACAGAAGAACAAATGGAGCAAATAGTAACTACAAGACCACTAGACTGACTAGACTAGTACGAAATACTACGGCAACAAAGTAATTAACACAGGGGACAGAGAAACAAGAGGCGGGAGGTACCAATTCCCGCGAATAGAACTTGGAAATCTTGACTTGGTATACTCCCGATGTTGCGGAACCCGGCGTATAGCTGCTACTCTACTACTCTTGCGCGTGCACCTCCCAAAAGTGATACCTGCAAAACACGCAAACACCCACGGAACCAAGAGAATAGGGGGAGAAAAAAAACCCAGAAATAAAAACCAATATCTTCTTCAAATTACCCTTAAAAGCCAAAAATCTCTTTTATATCTTTTGAGATTACTTTTAAAAGAAGAGAAAAAACACCCAGTAATGAAAACCAGTATATTTTTGAAAAACAATCCTTAAAAGCATAGAAAAATACCAAGAAAGAAAATCAATAATCGTTGACACTCTAAAATACTGCAATGGCTGTTTAATATGAAAGTCCTTTTTGTTATCGGAAAATTGATTGAAGGGGGTAAAACGGTCTCCTTGTTTTCACACGAAATAACCTATTTCCGCAAAGCCGGACAAAGAGAGGAACAAAATCAAGGTCAACTTGACGGAACAAAAATTTTGTCGACTTCTTCACTATGCCTTTGTTATTCCTTTAATCCTAATCAGTAATTTCAGAAAACTTAAGCCCGTAATTCTTTCTAACCAACCAGTTACTGTTAGACCGATCAAGATATGATTTCGCCGGAGGTCGCAAAGAGTCGTCGGACAAAGAGAGGAACACAAATTTGAATTTTACAGTGCTACTTAAAAAAGAGGAGAAGAAGAAATTATCTGTAATAGCCCAAAGTTTGCAACTAATGTATGGTTGATGCAGTGCCTAATCCAAAGGGATTTTACAAATCAACTGCTTGATTGGGATTGACACATAAGCTCACATGGTTTATGTGAATAACAATAATTTTCTTAACAAGCAGAAATAAATAATTCTTTCAAATTCAATAATTTCCAATTAATCATTTATCTTCACAAGCTGCAATAGGATGTCAAGGTATCATGTAATTATTATTATTAAGCACGATTTCTGTCGAGGTCGTACGGTCCGATCTAGAGTGTCATGTACACTGCCGAGGGACGTGCGACACGATCCATAGATGTATCTATACTGCCGAGGCATTCGTTCCGCTCCACAAGAAAAGAGTACATTATCTTATGAACCTCTGGAATGAGAAGTTATTATAAGGCTAATGTACAATTTATATTCACAGTCAAGTAATTTGCATAAAAATTCAAGTATGTGAAATTTTGGTCTTTTACTATTTCCTCTAACAATTTTCAATATATTCCATTACTTTAATTGAATAAAGGATGCAATGCTATTACAAGTAATTCATGATTTGAGTCATAAACTACCTGGACATAGCATATTTAGTAGCTACGCACGAACTCTCGTCACCTCGTGCGTACGTAGCCCCCACAATTAGCAACAATTATTAATTTAAATCACCTATGGAGTAAATTCCCTCTTACTAGGTTAGACAAGAGGCTTACTTCGCTCCGAAGTTCCATCGTCGGCTCCAACGACTCTCTAACACCTCAAACCGATGCTTGTCGATCCAAAACTATGCAAACTGTTAAGCCCCATATTTTTGTACGTGAAAATACATCATAAGTAAATTGATATAAGCTCGGAAAAGAAGGATGTTACATCTCGTGTTTTCGTACGTTAAAGTTTCGTCTTCAGTTAATTGACATAGACCCGCGGATGAGATTTTCTTGAGATTATAAGCATTTATGCTATTTATAACAAGCAATAAGTAAGTGCCATGAAAGATAAAGGGTAAACGAATCAAAGAAAATGAGTTTCGTTGAAGGTTGTTGATTTGGGATAAAATACGGTACGAGCCATAATACCCGGTATTTATGGACTAGTACCATACAAGGTACCACATGACCATGATAATAAGGTGTACAAGGTATGTTAAAAATGAATAATATTTTAAGTAAGTTGAGATAATTCTCAATTATGTGGATAATTGATTAATTATTGAATAATGACATATTACCTAATTAATTAAAAAATTATTGAATAAGGATTAAATTGCACTACGCGACAGCCCACCCTTCAAATTAAGAGACACATAAATCAACTTGAAAGGTGGCAAACTAAAGTGATGCACACAAGTCAATACATCCTTCAATTACGTGAAAACACATGCTTAGAAGATTTGCATTTTTGCTTCATTTGGCCTTTAGATGTTCAAGTGATTAGTTTGATATGTTATTCCTAGTACAAACACACGTTAGAATGGATTAAGTGAATACATAGCATTTAATTACTACAACACCAAAATAACACACGATGGAGCACTTGATTTCATAGCATCTTAAGCAACGTGAGATTTTGCAATTTTAAAAAAGTACGGTGCAACCTTTCCCAAGAATATCATACGGACTTTTCCCTACTCCAGATATGTTAAGGCTTAGCCCTTCCTTAATTTTGGCATGATCTTGTAACTACACATGTTTGATAACGAGGCATAAAGAGAAGTTCATACTCGCAAATTTATATACATTATTCTAGTCTCCTAAGTTACAATATTCTCCCTTATAGGGACTAGTATTGTCTTCTTCTAGTCAAGAGAGCAGAGAGTCTATATATAGTATTACAATATTTTCACTACTATTGAGCTATAATCGATGGGCATGCCCCTATTGGGCAACCTCTGATCAGATGGTAAGTTATATACTGATCCTACTGTGGCCGAGCGCCTATGAACGAGCCCAGAATGGCCGAGATACAGAGCCTAGTATGGCCGAGCTCCTATGAGCGAGCCTACTACGGCAGCTCAGTTATATATATCGAGCCTTATAAGGTCGGAAAACTATTTTACTTACTATATTGAGAGAGTTGAGTCAGTATCAGCAGGTAAGCATATCTTCAGATTATCTTTGACTCCAGTTGCTTTCAGTTATTATATTATCAGTTCAGTTTCAGCTTTCAGTTATTTTGTTGCCTTACAACTCGGTACATTATTTCGTACTGACGTCCCTTTTGTCGGGGACGTTGCATTTCATGCGTGCAGGTTCAGACAGACAGACGAGTAGACTTCCTCAGTAGGTGTTGCTCGAGTTCAGCTTGATCGGTAAGCTCTGCGTCCTTCGGAGTTACCGGGTCTAGAGTTTATGTACATCTTGTGTATATATATATATATATTATGGATAAGTGGGGGCCCTGTTTTGAACACGGTACATCCATCAGTAGAGGCTTGTAGACATATCATGTCAGTTAGTGCAGTATGTTAGGTTTGTAAGCCTTGTATATATATTTTGTTGGTTTTCTATTTGTAGTAGTTATGATGGCTTTGTCAGCCCAGCTTGGTATTGATGTTTAGTCAGTGTTCGCAAATTGTCTTGCAATGTGGCCTATGGACAAAATATGACATTATTTGTTCAGAGTCCCTTAATCGCAAGTTGATACGCACAGATAGGTGAGGCACTGGGTGCCGGTCTCGCCCCCCAAGTTCGGGGCGTGACACAAACAATGTGCAAACTAATCAAAATGTATACTCCAATGCTTGAAATTTAACAATTTATAAAAATTCTCAACTTCGCTCGAAAAATTGGAAGTGGGGCCCACATTTCAGAACACGGCAAGACTCACACTTCTACAACTCATTCAATTACAAGTTCAACCATACTAATATCATTCAAATCCGACTTCGAATCGGTATTCAAAACTCGAAAATTTGTTTTGTGAAATTATAGAAATTTCTTCGATTTCTTCTTGAAAAATCCATAATCTAACGCCGAAAATGAAGATTAATCCATGAAATATATTCACAAATGAGTCAAGAATGCTTACCCCAAGTTTTGTGGTGAAATTCCTCTCCAAAATCGCTAAATCCCGAGGTTCCCAACTAAAAATACGAAATAATGGCTCAAAGTTCTGAAATAAAGGACATATAACACTGCCCGACTTCTTTTTTCACGTTCGCGAGCCTCCCATCACGTTTGCGATGAACAAAATTCTTAAAAACTATTTTCAAACTCTTCTCAGACAGCCTCTAGTATAATGGTCATAACTTTTTGTACAAAACTCCAAATCACAAATTGTTTGACTTTATGAAAACTAGACATCAAGGGCTGTAACTTATATACGTTGATCATCTCCTAATTCTTTGTATATTGCGAGATATGATCTTCCCAAGTCAGCTCAATGCAGCAGAGATTTCCAAACTCTTCCCGGACAACCTGTAGCCTATCTGCCATAACGTTTTTTACACAACTCCAAATAACAAATAGTTTACCTTTCTGTAAACTAGACACCAAGAACTACAATTTTTGTTTTTGTATCATCTCCAGATTCGTTATAGATTGTGAGATATAAGCTTTCAAAGTCAGACAACGGACAACAGAAATTCCTTCTTCGCGAACGCAAAAAACAAAGTCCCAGCAGCAAAATCCTTTTTCGCGAACGCGTGAGGTTCCTCGCGAACGCAAAGAACAGCACCAGAACCAGCAAACAACAGCATCAAAACACCCAAACTTGGTCCGGAACCACCCCGAATCACACCCGAGGCCCTCAGGACCCTGTCCAATCGTACCAACTAGTCCCAATACATAACACGAACCTGCTCGAGGCCTCAACTCACATCAAACAACATCAAAACCACAAAATCGCATCTCAATTCAAGCTTTATGAACTTTATAACTTCAAACTTCTACATTCGACGCCGAAACCTATCAAATCAACTCCGATTGACCTTGAATTTTTCACACAAGTCAAATTGACATTACGGACCTACTCCCACTTTCGGAATCTGAATCCGACCCCAATATCAAAAATTTCACTCCCGGTCAAACTTTTCCAAAACCTTCAATTTCCCAACTTTCGCCAATTGACCCTGATATGACCTACAGACCTCCAAATTCACATCCGGGCACGCCCCTAAGACTAGAATCACCATACGGAGTTATTCCCAGGCTCGGAATCCCAAACGAACATTGATAACATCAAAATCCACTTCAACCCAGACTTGGAAAATTCTTAAACTTTAAAAATGGCAACCTTCAGTAATAGGCGCCGAAATACTCCCAGGCCACCGGATACTCGACCTGAACATACGTCCAAGTCCGAAATCATCATACGGACCTATTGGAACCTTCAAATCCCGATTCCAAAGTCGTTTACTAAAAATCCAAACCCTAGTCGATTCTTCCAACTTAAAGCTTATGAATTTAGAATTTTCTTCCCAAATCAACTCCAAACCTCCCGAAATTCGATTCCGACCACACGTACAAGTTATAATACCTTAAGTGAAGTTACTTAAGGCCTGAAACCGCGAACGACGCGCTGAAGCTCAAAACAACCGATCGAATCGTTACATGTACATTTATGATCTAGCTTAGAAAAATGTGTATTAATTGAACATTATTTGAAGTTTGAACCCACTCCTATCAACATAGGTCGCTTCTGTCGGTCACTCTTTGAAGAAAACAAAATTGAAGAAGCACTTTTTTCTTTGAGATTATAGCGACGTCTATTTAAAAAATTTAATGCACATAATTGAGTGACAGTAATACACAGTATTGTTTTTGGTTCCTACACTGAAAATATTAAAAATATCAGTATAACATTTGTAATCAATAATGTCCAAAATACTACGACGACAACAACAACAAAAGATCTAGTGAAGTCCTACAAATAGTCTGAGGAGAATGATGTATATGCAGGCTTTATTCCGACCCTAAAGAGGTAAAGAGGATGTCTTCGAAAGACCATCGACTCAAAAAGAATAGTGTCTAAAATACATAATGTATTTTGGTGGATCACTAACAAAGGTACATCAATACTCCTACTCCCTCCAGTTCATAATAAGTGATCTTTTGGCCTTTTTATTTTAGTCCTAAATAAGTGTCATTTTACATAATCAAGAAAAAATTAATTTTATTTTTTTAAAATTTGCTCTTATTCACATTCTCAATGTGTCAAGGTAACAATCAATTAAAAATAATTTAATAAATACATTTTTATTCTTTAAAAATTCGTATTTTAAAGGTGTGCCAAAAGTTAAAAAGTCTCTTATTATTATGTACCGGAGGAGTAGTATTTACTATGACTCACGTTTGTTTTGATCCAAGAAAAAAAGGCATAGACCATATCGCAATTAACAACTACAAGTTGTCTGTATGTCAATTTGGTTCTTCGAAAGTGCCAAAATGCATCAATAAAAATGACTTGAGGGGAAGCAATCTCAGACAAAACTCATACATTATTTTAATCCTATTGATCAAGAGATTTTTTAACTTTTTTCATTGATGAAGAGATTGCCGTCCTGGAGATTTGAAACTCCAGTCTATAACAATCTTAAGCTTTTGAAAAATAATTAGGTGTCTCGTAATACTCCAGCAACTGTGACACCCCATAGAATAAGCTAATTATAGAAACAAATCAGAGAAGGGAATCTCTTTTTTTATCCGATATTCGGTATTCGTATTGGAGTCCCACTAATCCGGACTCGCATCGCGTAAGCTTCAATAAAAAGGAAAGCACTCCCTAACAAAAAATAAATTCCATTTCCAGGGTCGAAGAGGAGTCTTGGCGTAACCGGTAAAGTTGTTGTCATGTGACCAGTACGTCACGGGTTCGTGCCGTGGAAACAACATCTTGCAGAAATGCAGGGTAAGACTGCGTATCATAGACCCTTGTAGTCCGTCCGTTCTCCAAACTCCGCGCATAACGAGAGCTTAATGCACCGAACTGTCCTTTTAAGGTCCGAACCCGCTAAAAGAAATCTCAATAAAACACCACCTTTAAATATGCCATGCTCTGTCTCTTCCCAAAGTAAGGTCCCTTTTTTATTACATTTTGAATTATTCTCATCTAGCACTTGGAAACTCGAGCCACTATAACATTTTAACAAACATATCATATCATATTCAATCTTTGCATCCTTTCTATTAAGTCCATGATCAAATACCAAGCCAATCTCTCCCACCATACTTCTTCTTCAGTCTCTGATACAATGACCATTGATGAACCAGAGCCTAATCCCACTTCTGATCCCATCTCAGAGTGGTTAAATGGTACCTTATCATATATTCCATCATTCCTCGATGAGTTGTATAGCCCTGATGACTTTTACCGGGACTCGTGGTGGGTTCCTGGTCAAAGTATAGACCAAGAACGACAGATCAACAACTACAACAACAATAATAATATGACGCCTTTCAACACTAGATTCGACATCACAACCACGAACACTATCCCTTTGGAGCCGATCATTTCAAGTCACCCTACGCCATTGGTTTCATCCAAGAAAAGGAAAGGAAATGATTCTGATTACAATCCCAAGGCGTCGCGGAATAATCAGAACCGTCGGATCAAGGATGCAGATGATGGAGAAGCTATTGTGGACCAAAGGGTGCCAAGTAAAAAACCAGCAGGACACAAGAAAGCAACACACAAGTCAGCAGGAAATAATAGTAACAACAAAGAAGGAAGATGGGCAGAGCAGTTACTTAACCCTTGTGCTGCTGCAATCACTGCTGGAAATCTGAATCGCGTGCAGCATTTGTTGTACGTTCTGCATGAGCTTTCCTCACTAAACGGCGATGCCAACCATCGGTTAGCTGCTCGTGGACTCCAGGCGCTAACGCATTATCTTTCTACTCCATGCTCAACCTCAACACCTTCTGCTTCTGCTGATGTTACGACTTTTGCTTCTACCAATCCAAAGTTTTTCAAGAACTCACTGATCAACTTCAATGACATTAGTCCCTGGTTCCGTATACCCAATAGTATTGCAAACTCCTCAATACTCCAAATTCTTGGGGAACATGATCAACCCCAGATCCTACATATTCTTGATATTGGAGTCTCTCATGGTGTTCAATGGCCAACTTTGCTCGAGGAGTTGACCCATCGATCAGGAGGACCGCCACCATTGGTTCGTTTAACAGTTATTACACCTACCATAGAAAATGATCAACTAAAGAATTGTCCATTTGTGGTTGGTCCATCTGGTTACAACTTTTCCTCACAACTCCTTGCCTATGCCAAGGCAATTAACATCAACCTACAAATCAACAGACTGGAGAATTACCCACTTCAGAATCTTGATTCCCAAGTGATAAATTCATCCTCAGATGAAATCTTGGTTATTTGTGCACAGTTCAGACTTCATAACTTGAAACACAGCAGTCCAGACGAGAGGACAGAGTTCTTGAGAATATTGAAGAGTTTGAAGCCGAAAGGACTGGTTTTGAGTGAGAACAACATGGATTGCAGCTGCAACAGTTGCGGGGACTTTGCAACAGGATTTTCAAGGCAAGTGGAGTACTTGTGGAAGTTCTTGGACTCCATTAGTGTAGCCTATAAAGGACGTGAGAGCGCGGAAAGGAGGATGATGGAAGGAGAGGCAGCAAAGGCTTTGACAAACATGGGAGAGATGAACGAGCGAAAGGAGAAATGGTGTGAAAGAATGAGAAATGTTGGTTTCGTACGAGAGATGTTTGGAGAGGATGCCATTGATGGAGCTCGGGCAGTGTTGAAGAAGTATGATAGCAACTGGGAGATGAGAGTGGATGAAAAGGATGGATGTGTGGGTCTGTGGTGGAAAGGAGAACCTGTTTCGTTTTGTTCATTATGGAAGATAGATCCCAAGACAAATGAGAGTTGGAACAGTCAATCAAATAAGAATCATGTTTGAGAGAAGCACACAGCTGTTACATCATGAACCTGATAAAGTCTACAAGCAAATCTAGTGTCCAGGCGAATCTTGATTAACTGCTTTCCCACAGGTTCAGATCAGTGCATTTGCAGAGGCAACAAGTCAAAAAATTGTTTTAAGTTCCTTAAAATTTTGATTCTAGGCAGGTGGTCACGTAAAAGAATATAGATGTGTAACGAGTCTGTGAATTGAAGAAATAATTGAGTGTTTTAGTACTCAAATTTTCGAGCAAAATGACTCCTAGCAAGTCATGCTGTACTACTACTTTCAGTAGGGGAAGCTTATTTACAATTACTGGCTGTTACCACATTGACAAGATTTCCTTCCCAGTTATACTATAGTGAATATTGAATTTTAAGGATACAACAAAAAGTCTGCAAAATATGTATGTACAGGCACACCAATAACATGCGTGTTAGATTTTAGTATCTGATTACCCATTGGCACGGCCAAAAACATCTACCATCAGTCCTATCAACCACCATCCCATGCTCCCACTTCAGGAACAATTGGTATGAGACTTCTAATGCGGTTTCCACTCGCATGATGCTTTACAAAATGCACAACCACCTTCCCAGCATGAGCTACTCAAAATCACGCATACTATTTGCTCCTCAAGAATCATATATCATTACAGAACAACGAATTGTCTGCCTGCATACAGGACACTTGGGTGCTAAATCACGTTCAACTGACAAGGCACATCGCTGGCAACAAACCAGATGTCCACACGGAACGAATGCTGACCGTCTCCTTCTCATTAGGCAAATCACACACAACTGCCCATCGGGAACATCTCCAGTTTCCTCATCAGCACTAACCTGTGAATCAGCTTCATTGCTAGCAGAAGCATTTTGTTGCTGGACCTGCCTCTGGTGTCTCCGTTCCTTCCATCTATTCCAGTTCCTAAAACAAATAATTATGAATTAGATTTTTGTGTGACCACTAGAGTAATATTGACATGGATGCTGCTGATAACCAAGTTTCCTTTAGATCTTTTTTATTCATGCTGTGGGGGAGAGCAATGGGTGTTTTAGACAGCATAACTAGAGTTGCAGGCTTGCTCATCCTGAGCAAACTCAATGCTTTTCCAGCCCATAGTGGATTGTTCAAGCTGGTGTAAGCAAAGGAAGTAACTTAAAGTGTTAACACAGTAAGGAACCATAATAACTAATCTTATTGCATGGTGAAGAAAGAGTTTGTGACCAATAAAAGAAGTTGCCTGCTCTACAATTTCAGAGATTAGCCCATTAAACAAGCAAGGAACTATTCACTCGAGAAACAGAACAGAAAAAATCCTACAACCCAACCTTCTTCATCATGAAAACATCAGGATGACATGTGCAGCATAAACTCAAGAAAGGCACTGCATAAATCAATAGTCATTAACTTCCATAGAGAGCAAGCAAGTCTTTTCTCAAGTTTCGAGGAAACAAGATGAGAACGTTTTAGGCCAATGGGCATGTCTCCAACTTTTTTTCTGTTTTTCAGTCTTAGATTTCCTTTCTTTGGGAGGTTCTTTTTTTTTTGGGTGGGTGGG
>ML438404.1:0-50277 GCA_005239525.1 Nicotiana knightiana | reverse complement strand
GGGGGGGGGGGGGGGGGGGAGAGAGAAGGTGATCTAAATATGTAAATTTTTGCACTTTATGCGCTATCAAATTTACCCATCCAACCAGTGCCACAAGGAAAAGCTTTTCAAGGATGATCATTTCGTACTTAAGGCTCAAGTACGAAATGATCATCCTTGAAAAGCTTTTCCTTGTGGCACTGGTCGGATGGGTAAACTTGATAGCGGATAAAGTGCAAAAATTTAGCCTAAAGGTATTACTCCCTCCGTTCACTTTTACTTGTTCATTATACTAAAAATGCATTTTCACTTATACTTGTCCATTTTAGCAAATCAAGAGAAAGAATTTTTTTCGTTGTTTTACCCTTATCATTAACTACCATTTTTTTTTATAAGGTAAGATTTTATTAAAAGGTACCAAGATGGTACAAAATTACCAACATCCAAACTAATACAACAAAACAACTACATTCCTCCTAGCTCCTCTAGAAAAACCATATATTGTTCCATATTTTCCATTACATGTCTTTTACACCAGAGATACAAGTTTAATAAGCATCTGTTTTTAATCATGCATATATTCTGCCTTTCCCCTTCAAAGCAAATCCTGTTTCTTTCCAACCATATAGTCCAGAACACACACAGAGGAACTGTTCTCCAAACTATCCGTTGACTCTTTGCCACTTTTTGTTGTTGCCATGTCTCCAACAAACTCTTTACACTACCATTCCCAAATCATTTCTCAAGATTTTTTGAAATGTTATTATTATTATGGGTACATATTTCTTAAGGGGAATGAAAAGTCCAGTATGGACAAGTAAAAGTGAACGGAAGGAGTATTCTTTTTGGCACCTCAATGACGATGGTCCTACTCAAACTTAAATCGCATCAAATATAAAACCAAACTGCCAATTTAATAAAATACAAGTCAACATGTATATGTCGCACAAGTTCCATAAAGTAATATGTAAAAAAGAATTGCACGCAAGCTACGGCAACAGCTATATTCCAAATCAATCAACCAGCCCTTCTACCCCAGTAGGATTTGAAGTTCATGTCATAGTTACTTTAAGTTGACTCAATTTCTGCAGTCACGAGACAAATTGAAGTAGGGATAGGAATCCACCAATTCTTGGGAAAAGATTGTTTTATATTTAGAACCATTTGTGCGTAATGGCCTATTTATCTACCCCTCAACATTTCGCCTTCCCAAACCATTTCCCCAGCAACAAGTTTCATTTACTTCTATTCTATTTCATGTTCTACTTTATATCGGGGTCGGAGAGCAAAGTCAAAAGGTCAACTATTGTTTCATCTGATAGGGGGGAGAAAAAAAAGGAGCACCATGTAGATGACTTGATTATTAGCAGTATTCAACCACAACTCATGCTCAGTAAGCAGAATCAAACTCAACTCATGCCCTGTAGGCAGAATCGTAAAATACTGTATGACATAATAAAGGATTTTGTTCTGCCTAGACCTCCCCTTGACCCCAGTCTACGACAGGGGAAAAGGGCAAAAGAGAAAAAAAGGTTAATAATGAGATCTTCAAGAGATGATATCCACAAAGGCTAAAAGTTTAAGTATCTGAGAGACGTAACCAGTTTACCTCACTGCAGCATAGCCAAGGACACCAACTGCAAATGAACCAAGCACAACTCCACTCCACAGCAAAACTTTTGTTTTAAAGGCAAGATCTACCAGCATTTGATCCTTGGTCATGTCAGACCTACCAAAGCAAAAAGTTAGACTCACAACTTTCGACAAAGAACTCTTCAGGAAACGAGAGAACACCAGAATTTTTAGAACAAGAGAAGCAGCTGATATAACAAGTTTGAAAATATAAAGCATCAAATATGCAGAAAACACATCATCAGAACTTGAAAGAACTACATGCTCCAGGCAGCAAATTTTCCTCTGTGTGTTTAATAGATATATAGCTTGCATTTTGTAGAGAGGAAAATACTTTGTTGTGTATATCTAATGTGTATCAGCTGAATCGAATCTTCACCAGGACAGAACTTGCACTCTACTATGCAAACCTACCAATGAGTGTATCACCCAAAATATTTCAAAACTCATGGTAATTCTATCACAATTGAACTGACAAAAAACGGCAACCACTGTTATCATGCTTGAGCACAAATATGGAAATCTCGGAAAATAATTTCAGATTTTAAAACCATCTCATAATAACCAACTCGTGTTACTTTTGTTATGTAGACCTACCAATGATTATTCACCCAATAATATCGTGAAGCCTGTGTTAGTTCTTATCAGAAGTGAAAAGAAGAAGAGACTGTTATGTTTCTGATAAATAGAAACTGTGGCTTAATTATCATGCTCATAGGAACACCAAACATGGTATTTAAGAAGACATTTAGCATATTCCTGAATGCAGAGTCAAATTCAGGAATTTTCATTTTCTCTCATTTAAATCCTTTTAGTATAATTCACAAAAGCATTTTTCTTCATATGTCACTAAGAAATCTCTTGTAACCTTCCTTTCAGACCCGGCTCGTATATCCTTCTAGACATGATCATACTTTAACTCGGGTGTAGAAAGAGAGGATCTTTTGAATATCAAGTATTCACTTTCACCGATAAGGTACACAGACTTACTTCACATTTAGGGTCACAAAAAGAAGAAAATTTTATCTAAGAGAGGTTTGAGGAAAATTTTGGAAAAAAATTTAACGAATGCAAGAATGACAATCGTCAACCTCATTTGGCAGAACAAGTTATCTAACTTATTAAAATAACTGTTCTGTATGCGTTCCTTACAAGAAATAGGGTAGGTCCTTGCATGATTTGATCTCAAAAATCCCATCTTTTGAGCTGCAAACACCTACAGCTGTTATATCTTTTCCAAGTGGCAGAATTTTTTCTTCATCCAATACCCCAACCTTTGAGATGGAAAACAGTACGTTGCATGAGTTCAAACTTTAAAAGATGAATAAAAGATCAAACAAATGGTCAAGAAGCCTATATACACAACATAATTTTCAGCTTACAGGATAGGGATGACCAAAGAGCGCCTGGAGGAAAGTGAGCGGAGTAGCGTGTACAGGCTGCAAGTGATGATAAACTGTCACAAGAGGTAGGGGATGCCTTGAGCCATCCATGTTCACATTAATGTATTCAGGTTGTGGCCATCTCCCAGCTTCAACAACAACAAAAGGAACCTGAGCCGAAGATAGAGATGCACAAAAGCTTATATTATGAAAACAAAGAGGACTTTATGACACTTATTAGCAGGCAAAAACACAGCAGCTACAAACATGGAGTGTATTAACTAGATCAAATATAACAAGTAGGAGAGACTTTTTATGCAGAGAAATTACAACCAGAACCAAGCCAGAAAAGAGTGAAATGCTCCAATAGGAGAGAAGAAAAGATAAAGAGAAACGAAAAGCTCTCACATTAGCCATTCATCGAAAAAAAATTCACTCGAGTCTTGTTCCTTCAAATTGAGATGGTTCATGCAAAAAATCTGATCATGTGAGAAACAACTAGTCTGGCCATCTCGCATGTTATTCGTCCTATTCACAACCTTACCAGGTAGACGAGTACGATATACCTCCAAGGATGTCAAATAGAGAGTACATAAAAATCTTAGATGAGAACATTACATTAGAGTCGAACGAAAAGAGCAAAGGCAGATAGATAAAGTATAAAAAAGTTGAGAAAGTCTGGGATAATAGCTTCAACGACAGTCCAGTGGAATCCCACAAGTGGGTCTGGGGAGGATAGTGTGTACGCAGATCTACCCCTATCATGGGAAGGTAGAGAGGCTATTTCGGATAGACCCTCCGCTCAAAAAAGATGAAAAGAAACAGTAGAAACAAGTAATATCAACAAATAGGGCCAGAAAGATAGAAACAACAATCTCAAAGTCAGAAAAAAATATGGAAGGAAGCAGTAGTCACAGCAAGCAGTAACAACAGCAAGATACTAAGAGACCGCAGTAGAAGATAATAGGAAAACAACATAAAATACTAGCAAAAGGCAAGAAAAACTACCATACCAACCCTAATACCCTCAGTACCAAACAGAAATACGCTTGACTACTTACTAACTTCTACCCTAATTTTCGACTTCCACACCTTCCTATCAAGGGCCAAGGAATAATAGCTTCCTACAAAATATTCTCACATAACCAGCAGAAATTATGGCAAAAAATAAAATTGCCAATGATTAGCAATACTGGCTCAACATTTCTTTTTACATTTCACTCGTGAAAGTAAAAGCAGCAGTAAATTCAAGAGCCTTGCGTTACTGGAAAATTCACATTACCATTCTCAAAGAGGAAGAATCTTGTTCCTTCCAGTATCTTGGAAATATTGAACGTAGATCACCAGTCCACCCAAAGAAGCCTCTCCATTCATTGTAGATACACTATAAAAGACAGACACGAACATCAGTGTTCTGCTAAAATTCACTGGGAAAAAAAGATACACATACGAATCGACAATACAGCAGCAGGCAAACATAGATTGCTAATGAAGTAGTTGTGTCAATTCAGGATCATATTTCCAGGTTAACAATAGCAAGTGGTTTCTGTTTGAAGTACACAGTTCAAAAAGTACTTCGAAACACTGAAGGGTGTCCATAACCATTAGATAACGGCTGTTGATTTTTACAATGTAACAACAGCAACTAGTGCGCATCAATCCAAACAACTTAGGATAAGCTATATGAATCCTCAAAATTCAGCTCTATTTTAACCCATTTCATTACAAAAGTATTGTCTTTAAGACATACTACCTGGGGGCAACCAAGGGGTCATGGGCCGAAGCTGGAATGCAGCCCATGACAACCCCCACACACAGGCAGCCAAGCATAGCACGCACGTTCTATGCTTTTCACCAGCTTCTCCTCTCGTAAGGATTAGCCCGTGTCCTCTCTGTGTCTAGGGATTCCTGGGACATGAGCTAAGCATATAATTGTTTGCTCTTTCTTTCAATTGAGCGTCAACATTTAACTGAATGTAGAATGTAGGACAAGTTATTAAAAATACAAGAGCAAGCAGTTCATGATAACCAGCTTGCGAAACCGTGTGAATCAAATGATGTAATTGACTTCTTTTCACCACACTTGGATACCGTTATAGCACGTGTCTACAAAGACACATCCTAATGCATCCATTATTACGAGAATTCATCATAAATTTGACTAATTTTACATTGACTGCCAACCAAACCTAAACGCCTCACTAATCCTAATCCTGTATCCAGACTCTCATATATACAGAGTTAAAGTGTGCACAAAGAAGTTAAATATGAAATATCCAACCTTCTTTTAAACGAAAAAAATAGAAAAATTACAGTTTGTCTATTGCAAGATATCATCTTTTTCATCACACCCAAATAAGGATGTTACGTGCCTAAAAAAGCATATCTTAACGCATCCAATATTGCATGGATTTATGATAAATTGACTTAGATAGCACTGACTTTCAAGTTTTCACACAACTATAGCCCTGTTCCTTTATCCGGACTCTACTATAATTGGAGTTAGTGCACAAAAAAATTGAACATGATAAGTATTAACTTAAAATAAATAAAACGAAAATAATTGAAGAAATTACGGTTTGAGTGCGTCGCAAGATAACGCCTTTTTCAGCAGACTCATGAGCGGAAAGAATATTAGCCCTTAAGCTCTTCCAGTTACCCTCAACAGCAGATTTCGCCTCCACTGTACCACGAATGATCACAAGCTTACCGCCATCATCGGATTGATCAGAATTGACATCAGTTTCAGAAGACGACGAAATTACGGAACGGAGATCAGAGACGCGGAGGGAGGGCGCGTCGTTGATTTTGTGAAGGGCGGAAGACTTAGCTTTGAACAAGAAAATACTCCGTACGGAAATGTACGCTAGGGCTAGGCCGACAAGTGCCCCATCCGCCACCGTAGCTAGTTTCAACGCCGCCGCCGCCGCTTGATCGTGTACTGACATGACTGGTTATATGGTCGCCTTTCGAATTCCCGGTCGTCGGAAAAGTGAAATTCCAGACGCTATTCGTATCGTTAATTAGCTGGAAACAGAAATAAATATTAGGTAAATGACACTTTTAGCCCGCAACGAAATTATTTATATAGCTAGCCACAAAAGTATATATATATATATATATATATTTTTTTTTTTTTTTTTTTTTTTTTTTGAAGGCGCATAAAGTTTCTTTTTTTAAAAATTTTTTTGGGGAAAAAAAAAAAAAATTTTTTTTTTTTTTTTTGAAGGCGCATAAAGTTTCTTTTTTTAAAAATTTTTTTGGGGAAAAAAAAAAAAAATTTTTTTTTTTTTTTTTGAAGGCGCATAAAGTTTCTTTTTTTAAAAATTTTTTTGGGGAAAAAAAAAAAAAATTTTTTTTTTTTTTTTTGAAGGCGCATAAAGTTTCTTTTTTTAAAAATTTTTTTGGGGAAAAAAAAAAAAAATTTTTTTTTTTTTTTTTGAAGGCGCATAAAGTTTCTTTTTTTAAAAATTTTTTTGGGGAAAAAAAAAAAAAATTTTTTTTTTTTTTTTTTTTTTTTGAGAGCGCATACAGTATCATTTTTCATAAATTTATTTGGGGCAAAAAGAAAAGAATACTTCTATATGACTTTTAATTCATAACAAATGCAACCAATCAAGTGAAACAACTATCCGCCAAGGGGGCGAAGTACACAAGTATTCAATTTTAAGCATACTATTTAAAATATATATATAACTTATAATATATTTAAAGATTATCCAATTAAATTTTTGTATCCTGAAATTTTTAGCTGCTAATTTAAAATTCAGAACTTACTGTCCTACAAGACTAAGTATCCTGAAGTTTTAAATTGCTAATTTAAAATTCAGGACTAAATTTTTTGAAGTTTTGAACTGCTAATTTAAAATTCAGGACATAAAATTCAAATTTTTGGGCACAATTTTCGAACTTTGGGACACGATGTCTTGAAGTTTGAATTTTGAGGTTTAAACTTCAGGATATTGTGTTCTAAAATTTGAACGAATTAGCTAATCTTTAAGTACATTGTAAACTATGTGTATAATTTAAACGACATGCTTAGAAGTGGCTACATGGTGTCATTACCACATCCAATGGTCACATAATATAATTGTAAAAAAAAATTAAGTGGATATATTATTAACAAAAATATTATAGTTAGACCTCTCCGACAACATCATTACATGTACTAGCTTCACTATAAAAGCCAAGTTATTTTTGGAATTGATTTTTATGTTATATTTTACCTCTTTGTAATGGTTTTATAATTTTAACAATAATAACCATTTTATAAAAGCATGTTCTTTGTAAAATTACCTCTTTATAAGAGCATGCTTTTTGTAAAATTACCGATAGTAAGTCTAAAAAACCAGACTAAATATTTTAAATTGCAATGCATCACTTATGATAAAAAATATTATGTTACTATATACTTTCATAATTCAAATTTTCAATTAGTTTCATTAAAAGATACGCAAGTAAACTATCATTCTATCACACAAAAGTTTTCATCCTGCATAATGCCTAATATTTGAAGATTATCTTTTCTGTTCTCATCGTGCATAAGTTTAAATTTTTAAGAAATGCTCACTAAAGTTTAAGTCTTTTATTGGACTCAATATTTTTTGTAGTGTGTTAAGGTATTTATGCAAGGCATTTTGATTTCTTTTAGAATAATTCATGTCATATATGGGGTCTAAACTTCAAACCATTCCTTTGGAAATAAAGATAGCATCGTGTCAAACAAGAAATTCTCTTATCTTTTATTTGTAAATTTAAAAAAGAAAACATTAATATTTAGATAATTTTTGTCTATAACAATCAAATAATATTTAATACCAAATGTAATTATAAGCATATAACAATCATTCATTATAAAAGTCAAAAAATACCAAAACAAACGAACATGTTATAGAGAGGTCTGACAGTAAAAGAACAACGGAGTATTGATCTTATTTAGTATATCATTATGTCCCACTGGGTTTATATTACAAGTCAAAACTTTTCTAGGGAAAGTAGTTCTAGTATGTCTGCACAAAAACTTACATTGACAAACACGGGCGGAGCTACTAGGATTCTTATCCTATCTAAAAGCTTCTTGGATGCTTATTACCCAACAATCTATTCCCCCCGTTACAGTTCATAATTACACCTCCTATTCCTCCAATCTCAGTATTACCCAAGCATGCACCATCATTTTTCCGAGTAACGACTTTTATATATATTATATTAAAAGCACGAAACCCAATAAAATGTTATATTTTTTAAAATAAATTGTACATGAACGAATATGTAATTAATTAAGTCATTTTTTATATTTAGGACTTTAAAAATCAAGTAAAATTTTAATTATTACTTAATATTTAAGAGTTTGAAATCAATTAAATAAGAAAAAAATATTAAAGAAATAGAAGAGAATACAAAGAAGTAAAAGGTATATGTTTTTTTTTTCCACTCAAGGAAACTCCATGATAAGATATTGCGTAATTTTTGTGTTTGTTGTCCTTGCAGTTTATCCGAGAATTTCCTCAAACAAGTGAAGAAAAATTGTAATTGGAAAAACAAGGAAGTCGTGGTGCCGGCTCTTGAAGAAGACATCACTACATATGCTCGATATCTGAGTTTTTTCTCGATGTAGAGGCTGCTTAGATGCCTGGTGCTGTCCCTCACCTCAAGAGCGGGGTCAGGAGCCCGGTCTCAACATCTTCATATGCCGAGCGCGCATGGAGCGATCTGTCAAAGGGCCGGTGGGAGGCCAACAATCATGGTAAGTCCCGTCCTTGTATGTGATGATTTATTAAAATGTCTTTCCGTGCTTATTCGGTTTCTCTTTTTTGCAGATCTTGGAAAAGATGCCATCATGAAGCCCCCGTCTGGTGAAGAAGAAACCTCAATCCCTGTCCCGAAGTCGGCAAAGGAGAGCAAGAGGAAAAGGACCTCGACTTCCGAGGGGCCAGAGCCTAAAAAGAGAGCGGCTCATAAGCCCAAGAAAAATATTATCCCCCTGCCCATGGAATCAGTTCAGCTCCTAAGGGAGGCGGAAGAAGAAGAAGAAGAAGACGATTCCATGTTGGTGGCCCAAGTGAAGACAAATACCGAGGCTCAAAAGGCCACTAAGTCGGTAGGAGTCGAAGATATTCTTCCCCGATCTAATGAGTCCTCGAGAGGAAACTTGGCCGAAGTTCCCGAGCCGGCAAAGGCTGAAGGTGTCTTACCTCGAGGTAAGAAGGCAGCGGAAGTAGCTGTGGAGGCCGGTCTCGAGGTTCCTCGAGATAAAGAGAACACCCAAGAGACCCACTTAGGGCAATAGAAATCGGAGACTCCCCGTCGCTCCCTTCATTTTCTGAGGAAATGATTCAGGAGGATCGGACCATGAAGACTCCTACGTAGAAGGAGCCCACGGAGGGGAGGATCCCTTCTGTGATTATTTTGCTAGGGTCGAGGATGTCGTTGGCCTGAGTGACTTGGATATACCGAGGAAGGAATCGGGAGGAACTTCCTCGAGTTTCAGACTGACCAGTCAGTTTCCGGCCCCTAGCTTCAAACCCGGGTGCAAACGAACAATCATCATCTCGATCATGTAGGACGCACGAGTTCTTGCCGCCTCCCGAAGGGTGCCTAGTTATCTTCGAGGTTTGGTCACGGAAGAAAACTAGGCTATGATGGACGAGGTGGGAGCATCGTATCTTTTTAACGAGGCTCAACAGGCTTTGAATCAGGTAAGCCCCAACTTCCTTTGTCAATACCAGTTTCTATACTTGTGTTTTTTCTTCGCTTGCCTAATTCCTTTTCTTCTATTTGTGTAGGCTTCGGTGCGTCATCAGGGGCGGACGCACATAGGGTCAAGCGGGTTCAAATGAATCCGCTTCGTTGAAAATTTTGATATTTTGTGTAAGTTAAATTCTGTAAAATGATAATATATCAGTTATTTGAACCCACTTCATACAAGTTCATCCCGTGGAAGAAGTGGTCTAGCGGGTTCAAGGTTAACTTAAGGGTCTCGAGTTCGAAACGGGACGACACTCTTTTAGTTTTGTTTCTGTGTGCATCCTTAAGTGCACTAGTTTATTCCTTCAGTTTGTTTTTATTTCCTTTTATCTCTATTTTCTAATTTATATCTATTTTATTTTATATTTGATCTCCTAATGAAATCCAATAAGAATTAATCTACAGTTTATTTAACTTCAGTAGATGAAATCTTACAATATTTTTTGCTAAAATATGCAAGTGCATATCTTGAAATTATTTGTAATGTGTTAGTTCATATTAAACTAGGTTATCCTAAATTGTTTTTTGTTACAGTTAAATTGTTAGTTCACTTTATAAGCTATCTTCTTTTATAGTTTGTACTAGTTTATTTTAAGTTATAACTCTTTATTTTTTGTTGTCCTATTATTTTTGTAAATTAATAACTTTATTTTTTTAATTAGAGTTTACTGAAACTCTAAAATATACATTTGGTAAATAGAATATTTTTTTAAGTTTAAATAAAAATGTAAAACTCAGTAATTGTTAACATTTTTAGTTAAAGTAATTAGTTTTTGTTAAACGTTTTAAGTTTCATGCCCTATTTTTTTTAAAGAAGAACAGAATTCGAAGACAAATCCCGCTTATTAGTACAACCATCGTATTGGTTAACGTCGTTTTAAATTGAACCCGCTTGCATAAAATCCTGGGTCCGCCAAATCATGAAGCCTTCTTTAGGTCTCGAGGGGAACTGAGCCGAGATGAGGCCAAAATTAAAGGGCTTACTAAGGAGAGAAATGCCCTCAAGATTCTCAGTGAGCAAAAGGAAGAGGAAGCAAAGGGCCTCCGAGTTGAGCTAGTTGCGGCTCAGAAAGAGCAAAGAGACCTGGTCGAGCAGGTAATAAGAATCTTAGACGCTTATGACATCGGTTCAGGAGTTACGGCTAACAATTCGATCTCACAGGTCCAGCAGAAGCTTGAGATAATCGGGCAACTTCGTTGAAGAGGTGGATGTGGTAAAGGCAGAGGCCATATCATGGAAGCAAAACATGGACCGTCTTACCTTAAAGAAGGAGATTTCTCGAGCTCAGTTATCCTCAGCAGAAAGCCAGCTCCAAGGCATGAAAGAGAAGAACTTGGCACGCGCCAAGAAAATTGAGGAGTTCCAGGCTCAGTTGGTCATGGAACATGCAGCGACCAAATCTGAGGCCGATGTTGAGGCAATCATTGACGTCTATCGATCTGACGCAGAAAACGCTCAAGATCGAGCAAAGAAAGTTGTTGATGCTGCTCAAGTTCGAGAATATTGGGTTGCCGAGCATGCCAAGTGCCAGTCTCGAAGGGAGACTCTCGAGGAGATCCACGCTCGTGGCTTCGATCTTGCTGCCGAGATCAAAAATGCTAAAGAGCTTGAAGTCGAAGCCAAGGCATTGGCCTCTTCTGATGATCATGACTCCGGGAGCACAGGTGGGTCCGAGAGCGGAGAGGACCCTGCAGGTGAGGATGTTTCTCATGGAGTAGATTAAATACTTAGGATTTTTCTGTTTGAATTTTTGTATGGAATCCTGATCGGGCTTCGTTGCCCTTGTAAATAACTTTTGGATATATATAAAATGATTTTTTTCCCCTTTCCATCTTGTCTTTACTTTATTTCTGCATTGTGAAATTTTTGTTTCATTTATGTGTTATGAAATTTTATTCATCTGTTCGAGGTTTAGGCATTTCGACTAAAACTGAACTAGTGTAGTTTTTACGATCGAGTGAGTGCTTGCTCGGACTCGAAGTAAGGTAACCTTTATGTTTTATTTTTGCGAGGACGATCTCTCAAACTCAAAGCAAAAGATAGCCCTTAGGCTTTTGTATTAGGCCGATATGGCCTTTGTAAAAAGAATGGTTGTTTTCCCCTTTTCGGCTTGAAAAGTTTATTGTTAGTTATATAAAATTTGTTATTCCTTAGCACGAAATAAGGAATTTTTCGAGAGTTCGAACAATTTTTTGCCCATTAGGGTTTTCTAAGTTTGATATTATCGAAGCCCTTTGTAATGTTTTCTAATTCCTTAGCACAAAATAAGGAATTGTTCGAGAGTTCGAACAATTTTGTACTCATTAGAGTTTTTGAGGCTTGATATTATCAAAGCCCTTTGTAATTTTTTTGAGGTTAGCCTTTTTAACCGGTTTATGAAAATATTTGAAGGCTTGTTTTATTACAAAATTCGGACGTCTCCGAACCGTGTCAATTTGGCCGTAGCCTTTTTAGTTTGGGATTTTCCTTTTGGGCTTATTTTCCCGTTTCACTTCAAGCTTGGCCGTAGCCTATTTTCTTGCCTTATCTTTGATTTCATTAGCTAGACTAGTTACATATAGCTATATTTACGTTATGTAATTGATTTGATTAGATTTGGGCCACTCGGATTTGGATACTCGTGGCAAGAGCGTGATTTTGGGTTGATTGAAGCTTGGTTCGAGATAAGTGATTTGCCTAACCTTGTGTGGGGGAACTCCCATTAGGATTTGGTATTGTTTGATATATGAGTGCCGTGCAAGTGAGGTGACGAGTACATACACGAGATATTTATTGTAAAACTCCATTTTTCACTAAGTCATAACCTATTTTTCCTTGTTTGAACTGCACTAGCATATGTAACTATCTTTTTTAGATTAGAAAAAGCATGCCTATGTGTTTTGACTATCTATTTGAACTCCGTGCAGCATGTTTAGTGAAATTTTCCGTTTCTTTGATTTGAACTTAGCCTAGACTGTAGGTTTTTCTTGCTGTAACTGTTGTGGTTATTGGTTGATCTGCATAATTACTTTGGGACTATGGAACGGTATTCTGGGAGATCCCTCTGTACTGCATATTTACTTTGAGACTACGGAACGGTATTCCGGGAGATCCCCCAACACTGCATATTTTCTTTTAGGACTACGAAACGGTATTCCGGGAGATCCTCCTGCACATTTACGTTTGGGACTACGGGACGGTATCCAAGAGATCCCCTGTTGCTAATACTGTGTTCTGAGCTGTTGGCTTTCATTGAATTCTATTCGTGTTAAATTTCCGTATTTATTTTACTATAATATTTCCTTCTGTCTTATTACATTATATTTATACCAGTAGGGGCCTGACTTGACCTCATCACTACTCGACCGAGGTTAGGTGTGGTGTACTCACGCCCTTCCTGCATATGTTTTCGTGTGCAGATCCAAGTACCTCTCGTCCGCCTCACTGTTAGTGCAGCAACAACCATCGGAGACTTCAAGGTATATCTGCACACGTCCGCAGATCCTCGGAGTCCCCCTTTATCTTTTACCTTGTTTCCCTCATGTACTTCTTAGACTATTTGTATAGTAGACATTTAGATAGATTTCGTAGAGCTTGCGACTCATGGTCCCGGGTTTCGGGAAGTGTTCTGTATAAATTGGTGAACTGGTTTTTACTTGTACATGCCGAGTGGCATTTTACCAATTATGTAGTCATTATTGATGCTTAGTTTTTCCTTTATTTTATTTATTATGCTGGCTTACCTAGTCGTAGCGACTAGGTGCCGTCACGACGTCTTTTAGAGGGGAAAAAATGGATCGTGACAACCTAATCCTAATTACCCCATTGTACTTGGTATTTTCATAGTCCCTATCTCCTTAACCCATACCAGCTTATAAGCATGTAATCACACACCTACCAGATTGGAATTATAGCTGATGTGGCTGTCGACATTGGCAAAAACATAACTTTTTAATTATCTGAACTTAAACATCTGAACTTAAATAAATTAGACTGAAGTTCAAAAAGTTAAAAAAAATCCCAAACTAAAATTACAAAGCACCTATATTTTTCTTAGTTTCTAAGTTTCAAAGTCGACACTCTGTTATATCTGTTAAAGAAATTTTAAGGCTTTCCTCAGATGGTTTCCGAAGCTCGTACTTACGATCTATCTCTGCTGACTTTCGGTTTGGGTTTAAGGAGTTAGAAAATCTGTATTTCTTGCTCTCGAAAGTAAAAATTCCAATTAAATCATCACTGTAACTCTCTTTATAAACAATAGTAACTCATTAACAGAGGCAACCAATAAATAAGACTAATAAACAAACAAACAAACAACAACAACAACAACAAAAAAAAAAAACCATCTTAATCGCATATGCAGGATCTGGAGAGGATAGTGTTTATACAGCCTTACCCATACCCTATAAAAGAAGAGAGGTTGTTTCCGATATACCCTTGGCTTAAGAAACAGTAAAAATAAAATAACAAGCAATAACAACAATAATATAATAAGTAATGGAAGCGAGTGACTAAAAAGTATCTAATAAAGAAAGAAATGAAAAAAAAATGAGAAAAAGAAGAAAACCCGGTACTTTAGTGGAGGATGAAAGAAGTTATATTGAAGAATATAAAGAAATGACCGTTGAAATGGCTAAAAAGTAAAGGAATTGTATTCTAATCTGTATTCTCCCAATTGAACAATAAATGTAGCTGTTATTTTTCATTCTCACGTGTCAAAGGACATGTGAAATCACTTTCTCTTGCAGGTGGCCATTTAAGGGGGTAAAGACGATGAAAAAATCAAGTACAAGGGGTAATTAGGACTAGGTAAATTTAAGGGGGACCTGAACAAAACGTGCCAAGTTTAAGGAGGTCTTTAGGTATTCTGCCTTTTTTATAAAGAAGAAAGGAATGGGTCATCTAGTTTAATTGGCATTGGGCCTGCAGAAATTGAGTTTCTTGACCCACATAGTTATTAATAAAATGGGCCATCTAGCATACTTCAATGCTTCAGACCTGGACTTAATTTATTTGGCCCAATTACTTTATCTCTTGCCTGATAAATCATGGCTCATTAGTTCCAAAAGCCTACTACTGATTTAATTAGTACTAATAACATAAATAAATACTATAATCCAGTTAGCCTGAAAGTAACCCAGCGAGCAAATAACAATGATAAAACTCTTAGCTTATTAGCAATATAAATACAACGAGCCAGGAGACAAAATGGGCGCATGACAAAAATGAACCACTCTACCAAACTAAAATCCTGAGTCTACTTGACTTTTAGCTTAATACAAAACTTTTCTTACTTCAAAATTAATCCTTTCACCACTTATCAAAAGAGTCACAAGACACTAAATTTTTATCTATACTATTATCCAACTCAAAGTTCATAATGAACGATGAAAATAGATAAACAAACAGAGACAACATAATTTAAAGAAAAACATAATATGATAGAAGAACAAATAGGTGATGGAACAATCACTAAACTTAACAAAAATGAAGTAAACAAAAGAAATGGACCTTTTAACAACTAAATAACACACTAAATGAGTATTATTTTGTAAACAAATGTGAAAGTTATAGCTAAATACTGTATATTTACATGCTATAATATTGATGTAACAATTATCTTGGAACAAAAGATATTACATGTTCCACCAATCAAACAGATTCAAATTTTTTCATTGTCATCAAGAATATGCAATACAAAAGTTTAAGAGTTACTTGATTTGCAACAATATGAAATTCAGCAGACATTGCCTCTCCAATATTTTTCCGTCTCTCTTCTCTGTAAATCTAAAAGTGAATTACAATGCTTGTTAAGAGTAGAATAAAGAACTTACAGTTGGATCGACAATTGTATAAAAGGTTGCGTACTTTCTTCCTTTATAGAGCTTGTATATTTGTAGCCCTATCAACTTGTTCTGACTATTGCATAACCCAAGAGAATTTGACCATTGCTCCTTTATTTGTTTTCATAATTTGCAGATCCAGCACTTGTATGAATATGAATAGTATGTTGACTTGGTGCTCCTTTGAAGATGAATATACCATAGACATCTTTGCAATATTGATTTCCTTTTATTATTTGAATTTTTGTATTTGGACAGATCTAATTGTCTCCACCTTTCTTTCTTGAATATGTAAAATCTTCATTGAGACCGGCATGAGAATCCTTGTGTAGAGGATCCTTTTCTTTTTATGGTAGTAGAATATTTTTTCTTTATTTGTATGCAATATCTTGGTTGATTTTCTTTAGAAAATCTTGCATTTCATAATTAATTTCTGCTGCATCTCCACGTGCATCGTTCTTCAACCTTCCATAGTCTTGATTTAATATTCATGAATTTCCATAAGAGCAATAGTCATTCTTTATATGGAACTCAAACTTATTTTCATACATTATTCTCTTTTCATACCAAAGAGGAAATGTAGTAAGAATATTTTACCATAAATAATAGTAGTATCTTTGAACTCCTATTAGAAATGTTCCTTTCTTGATCTTGAAAAATAATCTTCCATAATATAGATATTTTCTTTTCATAAAAAATATATTCTTCTCCTATTATATTAAAAATATTCCTTTCTTGATCTTGGGAAATAATCTCTTTCCATAATATAGATTTTACTGCATCCATAATATATTTTCATTCCATAGAAAATATATTCTTACTTGGTCGTATAGTATCTTTTTCATGTAGTATTTTTCTTTCAAAAAATAATAGATCTTCTCCATGATTCTAGCAACTTCCTTTCAACATGTTGAAAACTTTTCATCCATAATTTCCGTAGATTCTTCTTCTGATATTGTAGTAAGCCATTCAATATTTGAAATTCACTTTCAAATATTATTTCTTCTATGATGCTTGGAGATTAAATCTATGAAAATAATCTTCCTTGATAAATTCTTCACATGATATACTCTTTCCCATATTTGTTTGGATCTTTACCAGCATCTTCTTTCTTGAATAAACCTATACAAAAATAATATTACCACAAGTAAATGTTCTTTGATTAATAAATGTGTTGGTTTGTTATCATCAAAATTAATAAGTGAAACATTGAAGCTAAAAGTATGTAAGTGTGATAGAGTGTGTATAAATAATAAAAAATAATAAAAGAAAAGTGTAGGAAGATAGTGTGGGACAAAAGAATAGTAAAAGAGGAGTGACATGTGACACGTGACACGTGAATACTGAATAATGTAGTAGGTGGATGATGGGATAAGGAAATAGTGTAGGGAAGGTAGGAAGTAATTTTATTAGAGGGAAAAGGGTCAAAATTTTTCCTCTACTATTGTTTATTGGTTGCTTGTGCTACTCGTTACACTTTTCGGCCATTCTCGTCCTTGCCGTTAATAAAGTTAGAAAAATATCCCTAACCCTAACATTTTGACATTTTGATAGCTGACCACATCAAGTTTATCCAACTCAGTTTCCATGTCATCTGCCATGTCAGCGATCCCACTAATTAAAACCCCACAACACCCATTTCATTCCCGTCTCCCACCCGTGATCCATTTGCCCTCTAAATAAATAAATAAGATAGACCCGTCCAAATTAACAAAGAGGGTCATTTGGTCTACATCCTTTTGATAGAAACGAGAGAGAACAATGTCGAATGTTCTCAAGAAAATCATCTTTCTTCAGTGTTTAATGCTGTCCGAGGTAAGATTTTCCCCTAAAATTTGAACTTTTCTACTAGTTTCATATGCTTATTGTTTATAAATGAAGCATTTTTGTCTTAGGGTTCGCATTTCTTTTATGTTAAAGTTAGGGTTTTAGACTATGCTTCGTGGTTTAGGATTTTTCTTGTCTCAAATATGTGATTTGTCGTTTAGGGTTTTTGTTTGACTGTATTTTTGTCGTTGTTTGTGTTTGCATGTGAATTTCACCTTTATACCCTAATTATTTGTCTGATTCTGTTGGTCGGTTAGGGTATATTGGTGGAATTGATGATATTTGGTACTTATTTTAGAAGAACTTTCTCTTGTTTAGGATTTCAAGTATGTGTGGTCCCTTTTGTTTTTTAAGGGTCGGTTAGGGTTTTTTAACTGAAAAAGGATTTGAGCTATTTTTTAATAGTTGACTTGTTGCTATTTGGTCCCCTGTTTTACCTGAATTTACCTTGGTGGGCTGCATAGAGTACTTATGAAGAGGACTTCAAAGATCAGATAAAGAATATGAGTCAAGTAGATGATGATGCAAAGGAAGCTGTTGAGGATTTGTTGAAGTATCCACCAAAGTGTTGGAGTAGGGCATTCTTTGATACTGTTTTCAAGAACCAGTCTGTAGACAACAACTTGACTGAGTCATTCAATGCATGGATATTGCAAGCAAGGCACAAGCCAATCATTAAGATGCTTGAGGCACAAGCCAATCATTAAGGTGATGGATATGATTAATGAACGTGAAGCTGAGGTGATTACATCGGGAAATGAGTACAATCCTAAAATAATGGAGTTGTACAACCAATTCATGAGGATTGCATTGAAGTGTCATGTTAATGGTAGTGCAGGCACATTATGAATCTGAGGTTAAAGAAATGTACCTGCAGGGCATGAGATCTTTGTGGCATTCCATGTCCTCATGCAATTTGTGCATTATTGCACAAGAAAGTGGACCCTCTATATCAGATTCATTGGTACCTTACCAAAGAGACTTATCTCCAAACTTATTCACATAAGTTGCAACTAGTAAGAGGAGAAAGGTTCCGGAAAATTGACCCTTCACAATACATGGCTCCACCTCCTTTGGTAAAGATGACTGGGAGACCAAAGGTTAAGATATCAAGAGAAAAAAATGAGAAAATTAATGCAAGGACAATGGTCTCAGTCAAGGAAAGGGAGGGTAATGACATGTAACAATTGTGGTGAACCTGGACACAATGCTGGAGGATGTGCAAAGGTAATCCTTAATATAACTTTTTCTATCATTCTTTCTATTTGAACATCTAATCAAAACTTTTTGTCTTACTAACAACATTCTAAAGGAAAGCAATCCATTAGAGGAAAGAAGAAGGAAAAGCAGACAAAGAGGAAGAGAACTTTACTTGATGAAGCTAATGCAAAACAGCACAGATCTCCCTCTCCTGCACCAATTCCACAAGAAGCCACTGATGAGAAAATTCCTTTGTCAGCCCCTTTGCCAAGTCAGCCTACTCAAACAAGTCAATCTAGCAACTTGTTGTTCATGCCAACACCTTCAGTGCAGAGGAAAGAACCAAGCTGCAGTGCCTTTCCAGACTTCGACTACCCAGACTGTGACCCTGAGCCTGAGCCTGAAATAGCTATAAGGCCAAGAAGTATCTCTGAGGCAAAGACTAGGCTACAACTGAGGCAACTACAAAGTATAACAATTGGAACAAGCGCAATAAGATTTGTTGGTGATACCAGTGGTGTGAGTGAGCCATCAAACCTACCATTCTCACCAAAGAAGCTGCAATGGGAGGGAAACAATGCTATTACTGGTAACCAACTTAACAAGCAAAGATTGCTAAGTTGAAAGCAAATAAGGGTAATGGGAAGAAGCAGACTTAAAGAAATCTGGTGTCCTGGAATGTGGATCTACTAAACTCTATTATGGTTGTATATTTTTGGTTGTGATGTAATTAATATTAGCCAGGTAAACTTGTTAAACTTGTGTGGTTGTTTAGTTAGTGACATGTTCACTCGGATGTCATGTTATCACCTAGTTGTGTAAGTTTTTGGGGGTGATAATGTGACATCCCCTTGTTTGGGGTTTAATGTAGTTTGAATGTTTAGTTGGGGAAACTTGATGTCATGTTGTCACTTTTTTGTGTAAGTTTTTGAGGTGATAATGTGACATCCCCTTGTGATGAATGAAACGGTAGTTTATGAATTTAAATGTTCCTTTCATTGTTATTCATTGTCCAACTATTAGGATAATGAATGTTTTATGAGTTATAGATGTTGTCCAACCCCTTAAACACATACAATTTGTGAAACTGTCTAGATTTTATTTAAAAATTATTTTGTGAAACTGTCCAGATTTTGACATAACTGGTGTTATAAAAATGTCCAGATTTTGGACCAAAATGGTGTTGTGAAACTGTCCAGATTTTGAACTAACTGTTGTTGTGAAACTGTCCAGATTTTGGACCAAACAGCTATGTTCATCAACCTATAACATCAACTAATAATATAGCAAGTTAATCACAAAAGAACTGACACCTTCTAAGATTACATTAACTAATATAGAGCTCTAATGTAAATGGCTACAAGCTCATATATTGGAATTACATTAACTAATTTTTGACAACTAATATATTTGAATTACATTAACTAAGATTACAAGCTCTAATGTAAACGGTTCAAAACAACATACATAACACATTCTCTTCCAATTTCAAACGAGAATAAAACTGACAACAAAACATATTCATTAGCATCATCAACAAGATTCACCAACATTCACTTCATCATCGACGCCGCAACAAATCCAACAAAAAGTGCCCATGAGATCATAAGTATCATCATCGTCTTCAAAACCTTCTGTCCCAATTTCATTACTTTTGCAGCTTCAGCTTTGTGTAGAGCCTCCATGGAAATTAATTCTTCTTTCAATTTTCCCTATCATTTTTAATCGCTTCCCAAGACGATGTTACATCTTTAGTTGTAACCAAATCACTGTTCAACGAGATTTCATCTTCCCATTCAAAATAACCATAAGAACGATTCTGTCGAAGACAAAAAAATAGATAAGAAACTAAGATCGTTATTATTAGACTATAATTTGGAGCAAACAGATAATAATTTAGAGCTTTTGTTACACAATCACTAACCTTAGGCCTCGGATATTTAAAAAATCGCCTTCCAAAGTTTAATGGAGTCGTTGAAGTGAAGTGGTTTGCAAAGATGCCACAATGACACCTAATTTGGGAAGAACAACTTCCTTGTGACATTGAGGACTCAGGAAAAGGATTGGGGTCGTCTGAGCCCTAATTAGTGGGAGACGGGAATGAAATGGGTGTTGTGGGGTTTTAATTAGTGAGACCGCTGACATGGAAGCTGAGTTGGATAAACTTGATGTAGTCAGCTGCCACAGTGTCAAAACATTAGGGTTAGGGAATTTTTTCAAACTTTATTAACGGCAGAGACGAGAATGGTTGAAAAGTGTAACGGGTGGCACAAGCAACCAATAAACAATAGTAGATGGGCAATTTTGACCCTTTTCCCTTTATTAGATTTGGTCTGTGATTAAAATAAATTCTTTTGTCCTCTATGTAATAGACTTTGTTAAAAATATTACATATTCTCTAATAAAGCCTACTAATAAAAATAACATAAGATTTAAAATATCAAGATTAAACCTACAAAATAATAAATACAAAGTGACAAAAATTCAAATATAGTAAAAAATTAGGTGCTCACAAACTTTTTCTCCCCACGACATGGACTTCGCCAAGGGGATCCCCTATCCCTTTATTTATTTATTATGTGCATGGAGATGTCTCTCGTAGTGTCAACATAGCGGTAGCATATAGATCTTGGGAACCTATACAAATTTCAAGGAGGGGGCTGTCAATTTCCCACCTATTCTTTGTAGACGACATTATCTTTGTCATAAAAATTACAACCACTTCTTGTCACACAATTATTGATCACTTAAATCGCTTTACTTCTCACTCAGGATAAAAGATCAATTTTAGCAAATCAAAAATCTTCTTTTCAAAAAATTGCACTACTTTGGATAAGCACTTTGTCCTTACTTCTTTTAATATGTCCGAAGGTACTACTTTTGGGAAATACTTGGGTTTCTCACTTTCTACAGCACGTACTACTAATAGAGATTTTTAATACCTACTAGATAACTCTAAAGCTAGACTAGCGGGATAGAAAACCAAATTTCTTTCTAAAGAGAATATAGTCACTCTCATAAAGTCTACCCTTAACGCTCTACCAAACCATGTCATGCAATTTCTCGCAATCCCAACCAATATTATCACTAAATTGGAACACTATGAAAGGAACTTCTTGTGGGGATCTACAATAGATCGCAGGAAACTCCATCTAATCTGTTGGAAATTAATTACTTCATCAAAGTCTGGAGGAGTTTTAGGGATCCAACGACTCAAAGAAACAAATCAAGCTCTACTAGCTAGTATGTCATGGTGTTTGTTCAAATCACCAACCTCTTTGTGGGCCTCAATTCTTATCTCCAAATATGGAAATACTTTAAAACTTGTAGAAAAATACTTTACCACATGGATCGTTATCCAAAAAGGCTGGAATTATTGTCAACAAGTCACACTTTGGAAGCCAGCTTTAGGTACCCACATAAATTTTTGGGCAGACTCTTGATTTCGCCCAAACGTCTCTCTTAGGCAAATGATCCAAGGACCACTAAAAGCTCATGAAACGACAGTAACATTGGCTTCTTACCATTCTCACAACACATGGGCTCTCTCCACACTATCATTTGAACTACCAGAGGACATTCTCAATCAATTTTAAGTGTTTGTTTTTCAACCAATTTGCATGCATATGATCGTATCATCTAGGGATTAACTCACAATGGCCTTTTCTAAATTAAGTCCCTCTATGAGGCACTTCATCCGCTGCATCTGAATGCCTCATTTATTTGGATTTGAAAGTTGAAACTCCCCCCAAAAATTATTCATATGGCTACTCGCACATAGCAGACTACCCACAACTTCTTACCTATAACGCCCCGACCGGTTATTTTGAGAGTTAGAGCCCTGATCCGCTAATAACTGCTTTTTCCACGTTTGTTTCTGATTTTGGGACTTGCCGGAGTGATTAGCTATGGAATTCGGAGAGTTTTGGGACACTTAGTCCCTAATTTTGAGTTTAAGCCTTAGAAATTGGACCGTGGGTGGAACTGTGTGAAGATGGGTCTGGAATGGAATTTCGTTGACTTCGTTGACTACATTAGCTCCGTTGAGTGATTTCGGGGTTAGGAGCACGTCCGGAATGTGGTTTCGAGGTCTGTAGTAGAGTTAGGTTTGAATTGGCGAAAGTTAGAATTTCAGCGATTTTGGCTGATAGGTGAAATTTTGATATGGGGCTCGGAATGGGATTCCGAAAGTGGCTGTAGGTCCGTAGAGTCATTTGTGACCTGTGTGTCAAATTTCATGTCATTCGGACTAGTTTTGACGTGTTTCGGCATCGTTATGAATTTTGGAAAATTTTTAAGTTTTTAGGCTTGAATCCATGTATAATTTGTGATTTTGGTGTTAGGTGATGTGGTTTGAAGGTTCGACTAAGTTCGAATGAGGTATTAGGACTGGCTGGTAGGTTGAGGTCCCGGGAGCCCCGGGGTTGTTTCGGATGCTCAACGGGTCATTTTTAGCCTTGAATTGACTGCTGGTTTTTTGGTGTGAGTGCAACAGGTTTTTCTTCATCACGATCACGTGAGGGAGTCCGCGATCGCGTAGGGAAACTTTAGGCCAATCAGGACTTAATACATCACGATCGCATGAAAAGGAACGCGATCACATGAAAAGGAACGCGATCGCGTAGAGTAAGCAGCTTGGTCATCGCGTTCGCGTGGGCTAGGCCGCGTTCGCGTAGAAGGAGTAAGGCAGCAGCGCAATTGAGCTTTTGCTCTTCACGATCGCATGAGGAGTGGTGCATCGTGTTTGCATGAGTTTTACGCGTTCGCGTAGAGTAAAATCTTGAGTCAAGGAATTTGTTCTTCGCGATCGTGATGGTTTTTCCGCGATCGCGATTAAGGAAAATCTGGGCAGAATATAAATGTTCAAAATCAAGGGTTGAAGTAATTTTTCACAAATTAGATTTGAGTGCTCGGGATTAGGTGATTCTTGGAGGAATTTTCACCTGGGCGAATTGGGTAAGTAATTCCTACTCGGTTTTGACTAATTTCCACGAATCTATGCTTAAATTCATCCTTTAATTTCGAAATTAGGGTGAAAAATTGGATAAAATTCTTAGACCGAGTTTTTGAGTCTTTGATCGAGATTTTGGTATCCGATTCGAGTAATTTTTGTATGGTTAGAATCGGTAGTGAACAGGTGTCCGGAATTTGTAACTTTTACCCGATTCTGAGACGTGGACCCGAGGGACTTTTTCGGCGATTTCCCTAATTTCGCGCTTTAGCTTAAATTTTGTTTATTAACTTGTTTCTTGTGGTGATATTCACATTATGAAACTTATTTGAATATATTCGGGCCATTCGGAGTTCGGTACTCGTGGCAAGAACGTGATTCCGGGTTGAATTGAGCAGTCGAGGTAAGTGGATTGACTAACTCTATGTTGGGGACTTTTCCCCCTTAGGATATTTGATGCTAGATGTTGTGTGGGCGCCGTGTAAGTGAGGTGACGAGTACGTACACAGGCCGTTATTTCAAAAATCTCATTTTTCCCTTACTAAAAGATATACTGTTTTTCTCTTCTATGAACTTGTTCTCATATGATATATTGTTTAGTTTAGATTAAGAAATCATGCTTACGTGCTTAATTGCCTACTTGATTTTCTGTGCGCCATGTTTTGTTAAGCCCTTATTTGCCTTATCTGTGATTAGTATAAACGGTGTAAAGTCGATGTTATGCTTGTCATTCATCCTGCATAGCATATTTAAATTGGGATTACAGACGTCCGGGAGATCCCCATATACTGCATATTTACTTTGGGACTACGAACGCATTTCAGGAGATCCCCCTGTACTGCATATTTATTTTGGGACTACGGATGTATTCAGGGAGATCCCCATGNTTAGTATTTTTCGGAAATTCTCGGTAAGAAAGAAGGGGATGTTTTTTTTTCTGTTTTAAGAAAAGGAAAATCTTATTTCCCGAATCATTGTACATTGCAATTTGAATTAGGAATTCTGTGTCCAACTCTAAGCAGCCCTTAACTACATATGCATCTGATCATATATGTATTATCTATTCCGGGAGATCCCCCTTTACTGCATATTTATTTTGGGACTACAGACGTATTTCGGGAGATCCCCCTATACTGCATATTGATTTGGAACTACGGGACGGTATCCCAGGAGATTCCACCTTGTGATATACATATTGTGTTGAGCCGAGGACTCTTTTACTGTAGAACTTATATTGTTTTTCTTAAACTGCTTACTGTATACATTACCTATCTTTGTACTGTTTTAAATTGATTTATATAGAAATCCAGTAGAGCCTTCACCTGACCTCGTCACTACTTGACTGGGGTTAGGCTTGGCACTTACTGGGTACCAAATGTGGTGTACTTATGCCCTTTCCTGCATATGTTTTTCGTATGCAAATCCAGGTACGAGCTATCAGCCTCGTGGTTAGTCATTGCTGCTGATTCCAGGAGACTGCAAGGTATTTTTTTCGCGCCCGCAGAATCCTCTGAGTCCCCTTCCATTCTAGCTTGTAAAGATTTTCTTATGTACTTTCCAGTTATTTTTAGAGCTACAATAGTGTTAGGGGCTTGTGACATTTCGGGTCTTGGGGAGTTATATTTTGTATGAGACGAGCGGCCAGTATGTTATTTATATCATTTCCCTTATCCCCTGTTATTTCTTGTGTTTTATTTCAGTTTCCCCTTATAGTAGACTTACCTAGTCGTAGAGGCTAGGTGCCGTCACGACACCTTCGGAGGGTGAATCGGGTCGTGACAAGTCACATTACCATTCTACAATCCCCAGCTTGTACTCTTTGCCATAATGAGTAAGAGACAATCACCCATCTATTCTCCCACTGCCCAATTGCCATCACTCTGTGGACACAATCATACAGATCACACTTCTTGGCTGTGCAGTTTTATTTTTGACACACTACATCCCTTTCCCAATCCTTGCCGTCATCCGTTCTTATTCATTTCTCTCTTGATGATCTGGAAAATAGAAATAGAAACATCTTCGATCAGAAACACGATTATGTCAATCTCAATTCCTTGTTAAATACAGCGTAAGAATGTTTCTATCTTGGAAGGGACCATGGCATCACACCTCAAAAAATCCCGCTATAGATCAAGTGGCAACCTCCAAATGTGGATTTCTTTAAATTAAATAATGATGGAGCTATTAGCACTTCTAATAGCTTCTCCAGCTATGGTGGACTCATCCGTGATTCACTTGGTCGCTAGAAAATAGGCTTCTCGAGGTGCACATACAAAGCCAATAGTATACACATGGAATTTCTTGCTCTGCTGGAAGGCCTACAGATGGCTCTTCTCCACAACTTACTACTTTTAGAGTTGAAATTGACGCAACTGAGGTAATAGACCTACTCACAAATGATAATCTTTCTTACTCATATTTGATTGATGACTGCAGGTCCGTGATCCACTAGCTAGGTAATCCACTAATCAAGCATGCATATCGGGAGAAGAACATGGTGGGAGATCGTCTAGCGAAGAAATTATATGAGACACCCCCAGCTATCAACACTAAAATTTACTATGAAGCGCCAACTTTTGTTAGTGACCTCTGTTTACCTCGAAAATATGAGTAACAATTAAATTTGATTTGTAGCTTTAAAGATATGTGATATAATCCAATACCAATTAGTAAGCAAGTAATATATAGTATAAAAGAGAAGAATCGAAGAACCAAATCAGTGTTACTTTGTGCAATATGGACCTCGAGCTCGATGACCTCGAGTGGGTTAAGGACAATAAAGAAAGAACAGTAAAGTAAGAGCAATAAAGCTAGAGAATAATTCTGAAGAACAATGAACGAGAAAATAAGATAGTATATTCTTTGCCGATGATTCAATCTCTTTACAAATGATTAGGGTCCTCTTTATATAGGAGAGGAAACCCTAAATAAGGTACATTACTATTTACAGTAAAGAATCATATTGGGGACAACTGTGTAACCGCCTAGTACGGATTTATACTAACTCGTACAAATATGCTCCAAAATTTACGCCTTGATCTTCCTGCCATAGAGAAATTTCCGCTCATTTTGGTACAGATTTATAACCGCACCATTTCGAGGTGGATCATGTTCAGCCCTCGATTTGATCCCCGAAGTGTGCACTTTTTAGCTAGACTTGACTTCGACATGGATTCATTCGAACTCGGGATTTGGGTACTAACTTGGACTCTGAAATCGGGCTCCCCTGATTTCGACCGTATACAGATAGTCCTCGCATTTCTTAGAATGAAATGACAAGAAACGATTTGAATCTTCGAATTTCCAAAGTCCCCGATGATGACATCATGCCCATGACATAAGTGTTGGAGTGACCGAAGCGTCCCATTGGTTCGTGTCCCTAAAAAATTAAACGCATGTCAGTGCCGGTCGACCACTAGTATCACTGAACAGTCGCCGACTTTCCCTATATATATCGGTTATCTTCCTCATTAAGGAATTTCTCCTTTACTTGCAACTCCTCATATCTTTCTAACTTCTCCATTTTTGCCACCAGTTCTTCTGCCTTATCAACCCTAGAACCGCCAAGACTTACTTCCTTGTTCCATCTTTTTCCAAAATTGATGGCAAAAACTGCCAAATCCGTTCCTCAAACAGAAGGAACTTCCTCACGTCCGGTCTGCGGAAAACCACCGGTGATCCACGAGATTCTACCAGGCGGTTGTTCCTTAAAAATGGACTTTACGATCGAGAATCCTCCCGATGTCCCTGGGCGCCGTGAGCATGCTTCGAAGTACATATGTTCGATTGCGGGAAAACACCTCGACACTGTGAGAAGAGAGTGTGGCTGGGAAGAGAAGGTCGTGGTACAGATACCTTCTCGTGAAGAAGATGTCACTACTTACGTAAAGGGGTTCTTAAGTGTGTACACTTATCCCTTTACGTTGGGTCCTCTCGACCCAATCATGCTCGAGTTTTGCAAAAGATACCAAGTCACCCTGGGCCAAATTCATCAGTCCTTTTGGCAGATAGTAATAATGCTAAGGTTCTTTGTTGGTAAGGCCGAGGGGCTCGAGTTTACCCTTATCCATCTCATCCACCTATACCGACCTCAGTTTTTTCGAGGTTTGGTCAAACTTCAACGCTGATCGACCAAATCATTCTTTACCAGCAATGACGAAGAGATGGATCAAGGTTGGATGAGTCGGTTCATCCTGTGAGGACCATCGACGTCATTCCCCAGGAGCACATGACGTTCCCGAGAAATGGAACTTTGAACGTGAGTGGAACCTTTTTCCTTAGTTTTTTCCATAGTTTTTGCCAAGCTTCGCGTAATATGCTTTTCCTTTTTCTGCAGCGGTCCCGTTGATGCCCAATGCGATCCTCGACCTTGAGGACTGGGTTCGTAAACTAGCCGCCACCTCGTCGTACGACAAACGCAAGTGGCGAGACTTGTCGAAGGGCATGTGGGAGGCAAAGCACCACGGTTTTTGTGTTTCGATATTCTCTTACTTATTAAAAATGCTTCTCTTCTTAGGACTTAACTTTATTGTTGCATGCATTGGAGAGTTTCTAAGATAAGGCTGCCCCCTCCCCGGGTAGATATTGAGTCTTCAAAGCCAAAAAAGGACAACAAGAGGAAAAGGCCTTCGAAGTCCGCGAATACCCCGAACAAGACGGAGCTCGCTCGGAGGCGCAAGAAGGACGTCGCTATTAATGTGGACACAAACTCTGTCCATCAGTTTATGGATGATGAAGATGACGAGGTGTAGGGTTCATCTTTGATGGCCCGAGCTAAAAAATCCACCAAGGCTGCCCAACCTATTGAAACCGAGGCCCCTATCCGTGAAGAAGGGACTTCGAAAGAGAAGAAGGACGAGGGCCCATCGCCGCCTGACGCTGTGGTCATTTAACAATCTTTTGGTAGAACTCAAAAAGGAAAAAATTTTGGAGTTCCTGTGCCCGATTAGAGCGCTTCGGGGGATCTTCCCGAGGCTGTGATAGTAGGTCCTTCCCCGTCGCTGCCCGTCTATTCCGAGTACACTATTAGGGATGCTCGGAACCTGAAGACGCCCGAGTTAGGCGGAGTCCCAAGTGAAGACGACCCTTTCCAGGGTTGCTTTGCCGGGGTCGATGAAGCCGATCTTGCTGATGCAACCTCGTCCTTTGAAGAGGCCCAACGTCTTTTCTTCAATGTAAGTTCTAGTAACATTGCAATTTCTTTAATGTTACAATCTCCTCCTTTGCTTAACTGAACATTCCTTTCTTCTCTGCAGGCGTTCAACAAATTCAAGGCCGAGCTAAGTCAATGTGAGGTCGAGCTGCACAAGTCGTTCGGCGAAGAGAAAGCTCTAAGACTCCTTTGCGATAAAAAGGAGGAAGAGTTGAGAAACCTTTGGTAGGAATTGGCCAAGGCTCGTGAATACGAGGATGAACTGGAGAAGCAAGTAACCATTATTTTGAAAGAATATGGGCTTCCTCTCCCGTCTTCGGAGGCTAACACTTCAATGTCTCAGCTGGCGCAGAAGGTGGAGATGCTGGAGCAGCTTCGAGGCGAGGTCAACCAGGTCAAAGCCGAGTGTAATAAATGGAAAAAGAATATGGACATCCTGTCTGCGGCGAAAGAGACTGCACTGGCGAGAGTATCTGCCATCGAGATCCAACTTCGAGAACACCTAAGAGAGCAGTTCGATCCAGGCTGGCATAATTGTTGATCTCGAGACCGGTCTTGCAAAGGCCGAGGCCAAAGCTACGGAAGCCCGGGCCGAAGCTAGGAAGATACATATCACGGCTGACAGAACGGTCACCGTGTATTTGAAGGATACCGCAGATGCTCAAATGGAGCTGAGAGAAATTGCTGCTCGGGAAAAGCAAAGTAATGACTATGCCCGGTGCCTATCTCGGAGGGAAATTCTTGAGGAGATTCATGCCAGGGACTTCGATCTCTCCGAAGAGATAAAACAGGCTAAGGCAGATGAAGCTGATGCCAAATTCGTTCTCACCTCTGTTGATGACGATGATGTTGAAGAGGAACAAGGTGGGCCTGGAGGTGAAGAGGAGATCAAAGGAGAGACTTCTCCCATGGAAGAGGTTGTCCCTGAGGGAGAGACAAATCCGAAAGAAGACACTAGCCCGGGGTGGGGGGGATGCCCCCCGATATAGAAAGGAACTTTTTTCTATTTTTTTGTACTCTTTTATTTTTGTTTTGTTGAAATTCTTTGTCTATATAAAAAGAAGGAGTTTCCTTGATTTTTTTCTTAGTCTTTGATTTTCTACAAAGTTTGCTTTGTTTTTGTTGTATGTAGAATTGACTTTTGATGTTACATCTTTCAATAATTGGGTAAGCATTGGCTCCAATTCGGGGTAAAATAAACCCTTAGGTTTATTCATAGAATGCTTCTGAAGGTTTTATCCTCGAGCTAAACTTTAAGTTGGTTTGACGCGAGCTCGCAGTAATGGGACTCCTGAGTCCGAGCTGAGTGAGAGTAAGGTCTCGAACTCCATATGCTTCGGCCCTTATGTTCTTTAATATTGGCCCTTAGGCTCTTTTAGGTTAGATCTTAGGCTCTTTTATATCGGCCCTTAGGCTCTTTTAGGTTGGCCCTTAGGCTCTTTTAGGTTGGGCCAATTCAGCCTCTAAAGCGGCTATAATTTTTCCCTCTTTTCGGCTAAAAGACTTAGTGAAAAATTTGGTATGCCTTAGCATGTGTTTTTTGTCCCTGTTGGGTTTTTCGAAGATTCAATCGATTGGAACCTTGTTTGTAATTTATTGTGTAACTATAACTGAATATCTCTTGAGGTATTTTTTTGAAGGGTGATGTTATCGAAGCCTCTAAATTATTCGAGGGCTGATTTTATCGAAGTCCTTTATCATTTTCTTTTGCCAAGAGTAGCCTGATTTAACCGATTTTTCAAAGTGTTTGAAGGCATTTAATTTTATGGCGAAAGTCAGACGTCTCCGAGCCGTATTATTTCAGCCATAGCCTTTACATGTGACCGTAGTCTTTCATATGGCCGTAGCCTTTAATGTGTCCATAGCCATCGGGTAATCCCCGAGTATGATGGCCTTGGCCTTTATATCGAGGGGATGCCTCTTAGAGGTCTTATGAGTCTGAGTTTTCGATGATTCGATATGTTGACTGTCGATGACAGTCCCCGAGTATTCGGGGTGCATTTGCATTCTGTCACTTGAGTCGTTTCTCATAGGATTATAAGTGTGAAACTCGTATAATAGTAGACTTTTTTGAAAAACAAAGTGTTTTGATATAGCAAGAATGCTTCTTAGAATAATTGATACATGCATACATGTTTTTTCGTCGGAGGCTCGATTATTCTACATGGACACGGTTCACCGTTTGGCCCATTACAAAGTTCTCCTATCGAGGCCCTCTTTGGCGCGAAGTATTTTCCTTGAAAATATAACCTCCGAGGGTGATGCCCCCCAGTATTCAAGGTTGATTAAAAAGAAGCCTTGAATACTTGTTGAATTCTCCTTAGGTAGCATATAAATGTTGCCTCGTTAAAAACCTTGCCGGAAAAACCCATTTGGGATAAAACCCGATCTAAGGGAAAAAGAGTGCAACGCATGCTTTAAAACCTAAGGTCTTCGAGTTGAAGGGTGCCTCAAAGCCTTCGATCGAACACCTGTAAGGAGTTAGTCTTAAATTTAAATGGAAATAAAAGGAAGAAAGTCATACCTTAGCAATAATATTTTTTGAGTAGTGATACGTTCCAATTATTTGGTAGTTGCTCGCCTTACATTGTGCTAAGTTTGAAGGATCCCTTTCCTACGACTCCGATGACTCGGTACAGTCCTTCCCAATTTGGGCCTAACTTCCCTTTGTTTGGGTCTTGAGTATTGATGTGACTTTTCTTAAAACTAAGTCCCCGACTCCGAAATGGAGAAGGTTCTCCCTTCTGTTATAATACCTCTCGATCCTTTGCTTTTGTGCGGCCATTCAAACTAGTGCATCTTCATGTTTTTCATCTAATAATTCGAGACAAGTGTTCATAGCCTCGTGGTTCGATTCCTCGGTAGTATGCTGAAACCTGGCGCTAGGTTCCCCGACCTCGACTGGAATCAATGATTCAGACCCATACACCAAAGAGAACGTGGTTTCCCCCGTGCTTGACTTCGATGTTGTTCGATACGCCCATAACACCTCGGGCAATACTTCTCTCCATTTCCCTTTAGCATCATTCAATCTCTTCTTCAAGTTTTGAATGACAGTTTTGTTTGTGGACTCGGCCTGGCCATTTGCGCTTGGGTGATAGGGTGTTGATAGAATCCTTTTGATTTTATGGTCTTCGAAGAATTTTTTCACTTTGCTGTCGATAAACTGCTTCCTTATGTCACATACTATTTCGTCGGGTATCCCAAACCAACACATGATGTGGTCCCATATGAAGTCGATGAGTTCTTTTTCTCTTATTTTTCGAAGGCCTGCGCTTCTACACATTTTGAAAAGTAGTCAGTCATAAAAAAATGAATTTAGCTTTACCTGGCGCCGTTGGTAGGGGGCCGAAGATGTCCATCCCCCATTTCATGAACAGCCACGGGGATACCGAATGGAGTTGTTCACCTGGCTGATGGATCATTGGTGTGAACCTTTGGCATTTATCACACCTTCGAATGAACTCCTTAGTATCTTTTTCCATGCTATCCTAGTAATATCCAGCTCTAATTACCTTGCGAACCAAAGAGTCGGCGTCAAAGTGGTTCCCACAAGTGCCTTCGTGGATTTCTCGTAATACATAATCGGTGTTTCCTGGTGCTAAGCATACTGCCAGCGGTCCGTCGAAGGTTCTTCTGTATAATGTTCCATTTTCATCAAGCGAGAATCGAGCTGCTTTGGCTCGTAAGGTTCTCGACTCCTTTGGGTCCGAGGGGAGCTTTCCGTGCTTCAAGTATTCGACGTATCCTCCAATCCCACATTAAACTTGTTGAATTAATTTCCACATGCCCTTCTTTGACCATGGACCTTGATAAATGGATAACAGTCCCCGAGACAATGTCATCTTCTTCGACCTATGACCCCAAATTCGCAAGTGCATCGGCCTCACTATTCTGTTCTCGAGGTACATGGTCCAGTGTCCATTCTTTGAAGCGGTGCAATATTACTTGAAGTTTGTCTAAGTACCTTTGCATTCTATTTTCGTGAACTTCGAAGCTTCTTTTTACTTGGTTTACAACCAAAAGAGAGTCACATTTGGCCTCAATGATCTCTGCTCCCAGGCCCTTGGCCAGTTCGAGACCTGCAATCATGGACTCATACTTGGCCTCATTGTTAGTCAATTTAGAAGTTTTGATAGATTGTTTAATGATATTGCCTGTAGGCGGTTTAAAAACAATACCGAGTCTGGACCCTTTCACATTCGAGGAGCCGTCTATGAAGAGGGTCCATACCCCCGAGGATGTACCCATTTATAGTAAGAGTTCCCTTTTTACTTCGGGTACGAGGGCAGGTGTAAAATCTCCACGAAGTCTGCCAAAATTTGAGACTTGATGGCTGTTAGGGGTTGATATTCGATATCGTACCTCCAAGTTCGATGGCCCATTTGGCCAATCGGCCCGACAACTCGGGCTTACGCAAGACATTTCAAAGTGGGTATGTAGTCAGTACACATATAGGGTGACATAGAAAATATGGTCTTAATTTCCTAGATGTGCTTATTAGTGCAAGTGCTAACTTTTCTAAATGCGGGTACTTGGTTTCAGCCTCTCCTAGAGTGCGACTTACATAGTAAATAGGAAATTGTGTACCTTGTTCTTCTTGAACCAGCACGCCACTTACCGCTACCTCGGACACGACTAAGTACAAGTAGAGTTTTTCATCCTCATTTGGAGTGTGAAGCAAGGGTGGACTCGATAGGTACCGTTTTAACTCTTCTAAGCCTCATTGACAATCCGGAGTCCATGCAAAATCATTCTTCTTCTTGATTAGGGAAAAGAAATGATGGCTCCGATCCGATGATCTCGAGATAAATCGGCCTAGCCCGGCTATTCGTCCGGTTAGCCGTTGTTCGGTTTCACATTGTTCACGATGGTGATTTCTTCGATAGCTTTAATTTTGTCGGGGTTGATATTGATCCCCCCGTTTGACACCATGAAACCTAAGAACTTGCTCGAGCTAACTCCAAAAGCGCATTTCTCGGGGTTGAGTTTCATGTTGTATTTTCTTAAGATCTCGAACATTGCCTGCAAATGAGTCTGATGGTCCTCTATGCACAGGGAATTAACTAGCATGTCATCAATATAAACTTCCATAGATTCGCCTATCTGATGTTCGAACATTTTATTAACTAGGCATTGGTATGTAGCCCCTGCATTTTTAGTCCGAAGGGCATTACATTGTATCAATATGTTTCATACTTCGTGATAAACAAAGTCTTTTCCTGGTCCTCCGGGTTCATTTGAATTTGATTGTACCGGAAATAGGCATCGAGAAAAGTAAGGATCTCTTGGCCGGTCATAGCGTTGATCAAACGATTGATGTTAGGCAATGGGAAAGAATCTTTAGGGCATGCCTTGTTCAAATCTTTGTAATCTACACACATTCTAAGTTTGTTTCCCTTTTAGGGACTACTACTACATTAGCAAGCCATTCGGGGTATTTTATTTCCCCAATGGACCCTATCTTGAGAAGTTTCGTTACCTCATCTTTTATGAATTCATGCTTTACCTCGAACTGGGGCCTTCTCTTTTGTTTCACCAGTTTAAATCTGGGGTCGACACTCAGTCGATAGGTGGTTATCTCCGGTGGGATCCCTGTCATATCTAAGTGGGACCAAGCAAAGCAATCAATGTTATCGATAAGGAGTTGAATGAGTTTTTTCCTGAGTTCGGGGATTAACCCCGTTCCCAGGTATACCTTTCGTTCTGGCATATGCTCGATCAATATCACCTGCTCCAGTTCTTCGACCATGGACTTCGTCGCATCTGACTCCTCGAGGGAGACGAAAGCTCTAGGGGTAAGAAAGTCCTCTTCTTCACCCTCTACCACTTGTTCCTCGGGCTCTCCGAGGATATAAACTTTGATTGCTATTTTTCTACCTGTTTGTCCTTGATTCTCGATTTTTGTGATGTAGAGGGCGTCGATATTGGTGTTAAGTCGTGGACTGCGAACATCTCCTTTGCTGCGTGTTGCTCTCCATATACCGTCTTTACGCCATTTTTTGTTGGGAACCTCATCATTTGATGAAGGGTTGAATGGCACTTCCCTCATGATGTGGATCCACGACCTTCCAAGTAAAGCATTATACCTCATATCACCTTCTATGACATGAAACTTTGTGTTTTGTATGGTTCCGTCCACGTTCACTGGGAGGATGATTTCCCCCTTTGTTGTTTCGCTTGCCATGTTGAATCCATTCAAGACCCGAGATGCTGGTATGATTTGGTCAAGCAGCCCGAGCTGCTCCACGACCCTTGATCTGATTATGTTCGCCGAGCTACCTGGATCCACAAGAACATGTTTAACTTGAACTTTATTTAATAGAATAGAAATTACCAGTGCATCGTTATGCGGCTGAGATAAGCCCTCGATGTCTTCCTCATTGAATGTGAGGGTGTCCTCGGGCATGTAGTCCGAGTCCGCTTCTTCCTTGTGATTGACACTTTGGTGCATTTGAATACGGGTCCCTGTGGGACGTCGACTCCGCCGATGATCATATGAATAACATGTTGAGGATCCTCTAGTCCATTCTTCCTATTGGCTTCTCTTTATCTGATATGGTTCCTGGCCCCGTCGCTAAGAAGTTCCCGAAGATGCCCCTAATTGAATAATCAGGCTACATCCTCTCTCAGTTGCTTGCAATCCTCGGTCCTATGCCTATGTGTCCCGTGATATGTACACATTAAGTTGGGATTCCTCTGAGAAGGGTCGGTTTGTATAGGTTTGGGCCACCTGGTATCCCTTATTTTTCCAATGGATGAGACGATACCCGAGGCATCGACGCTAAAATTTTATTCTGATAACCGAGGAGCCTCCGCCGGTCTTGAGTGCCTATCGAACGTGGTCTTACTCATGAGTCTCCAAGAATTCTGTCCTCGATCTACTCTTCGATCATTTGGAGGTACGTTGCACCTCGAACTGTTCCTTCTCTCTTCGACGTATGGATCATACCTCTCTTTGTTCGGTCTTGGTTCCCTGTCTGCACCTATCGAATCTTTGGTTGCTAACATGTTTGGATAAACCGAGCCCGAGGGGGCTCCCAACTGATCATCTTCGACCCTAATCTTCGACTGATATCTGTTATGCACATCCGCCCAAGTCACGGCGGGGTACTCGATCACGTTTTGTTTTAACTGCCTCGATGCTATCGAGCTCCGCTCATTTAGACCCTGAGTGAAAGCTTGAACAGCCCAGTTATCGGAAACTGGTGGTAACTCCATTCGTTCCATTTGGAACCGGGATACAAATTCCCTTAACATCTCGTTGTCCCTTTGTTTAATTTTGAATACGTCCGACTTTCTTGTTGCAACCTTTATAGCACCAGCATGTGCCTTTACAAGCAAATCTGCCAACATGGCGAACGAATCGATGGAGTTCGGGGGCAAGTTATGGTACCAAATCATGGCCCCTTTGGACAAAGTTTCCCCAAATTTTTTCAGCAGTACAGACTCGATCTCGTCGTCCTCCAAATTGTTTCCTTTTATACCACAAGTATATGTGGTGATGTGCTTGTTGGGATTGGTGGTCCCGTTGTATTTGAGTATGTCTGGCATGCGAAACTTCTTCGGAATAGGCTTCGGGGCCTCACTTGGGGGGAAAGGTTTTTACACAAACTTTTTAGAATCTAGTACTTTCAAAACCGGAGGGGCTCCCGATATTTGGTCGACCCTCGAGTTATACGTTTCCACCTTTTTATCATTGTCCTCGATCCTTTTCTCTCCTGATTCGATCCTCTTTGTGAGTTCTTCGAGAATTCTCATGATTGTGGGATCATCTCCTGATCCATTATTGCTTGACCTCCCCGGGACTGGTTTAGCACGATAAGTAGTTTCTGGTCCCTCCACGCTCGGAGTCTTTTGCTGACTTTGCAACTGAGCGATAGCAATCTGTTGCGCTTGTAACATTTTAAAAATCACTTGGAGGCTGACTTATCCAACTCCTAGACCCTGTGTTCTTTGGCTACCGGGTTGAACCTCTCCACGTACGCTTCCTCCAACGTCAGTGCCCAAATCGACGTTTAAAGCAACATGTGAATCAACATCGACTGGGTTATGAACTGGTGCTACCCCAGGGTTAAGCGGTGGTACACCAGCCCCCGAAGTTGACGCATTATCATTTTTCCCATGGAATCCAAGGCCATCATTACCATGCACTGGTATGTTTGCTGAGTTTGACATGTTTTAGCTTGAAATCAAAGAAACTTTGACAAGAAAAAGTGTGAAGAATAACGTGTGTTATCAGAAAATTAGTACCAAAATAATCACTATTATCTTTAGCCCCACGGTGGGCGCCAAACTGTTTACCTCGAAAATACGAGTAACAATCAAATTTGATTTGTGGTTTTAAAGATATGTGATCTAATCCAATACCAATTAGTAAGTAAGTAATATAGAGTATAAAGGAGAAGAATCGAAGAACCAAACCAGTGTTACTTTGTGCAATATGGACCTCGAGCTCGATGACCTCGAGGTGGGTTAGGGACAATAAAGCAAGAACAATAAAGTAAGAGCAATAAAGCTAGAGAATAATTCTGAAGAACAATAAACGAGAAAATAAGATAGTATATTCTTTATCGATGATTCAATCCCTTTACAAATGATTAGGGTCCTCTTTATAAAGGAGAGGAAATCCTAAATAAGGTTCATTATTATTTACAGTAAAGAATAGTATTGGGGGCAGCTGTGTAACCGCCTAGTACGAATTTGTACTAATTCGTACAAATCTGCTCTGAAATGTACGCCTTGATCTTCGTGCCATAGAGAAATTCCCGCTCATTTTGGTACAGATTTATAACGACACCATTTCGAGGTGGATCATGTTCAACCCTCGATTTGATCCTCGAAGTGTGCACTTTATAACTAGACTTGACTCCGACTTCGATTCATTCGAACTCGGGCTCAGGATACTAACTTGAACTTCGAAATCGGGCTCCTCTGATTTCGACCGTATACAACCTCCTACATGCAGATGTACATGGCCCGCCCTATGTCCGGCGTGTATCTCCGAGTTCACACCAGCACTCTGCTGCAGTTGACAAACTTTTGAACTCGTCACTTTCCTCCACTACTACTCCATCTAGGGATGGAAATTTTACTGTATACAATGTTACTATAGAACCACCATGAGTAGCTCCCTTTATGTAAAATAAGTTCTTGTTCAATGAAATCTAGTCGTTTATTACCAAAAATAATAAAATGTTATATCATACTTCTTAAAACAAAAATGAATGATTCTTAAGTCTTATAGCCTAACACTGAACAACAGCCAGTAGCGAACCCATGACTTCGCGAAGGGCGTTTAAAATTTAATATATACATATACATATATACATAAATATATATATATACATATACATACACACATATTTTACTAGTATATTTACAGGCATGAGATAGAAACTATTAAAGCTTACATAATATTTTACAAATGGTATAATACAAGGTTTTTTGAATGGTGGGTGATGAAAGGAGAGGGGATTTTGGAACTTTTTCTTCAGAAAGTTCTTCTTGATGTTGTTGTGTCCTTCATCTTCTATATAGTATAATTTTCTATATAACATAGTATAATTTTTCGATGAAAGGGTGTTCAATTCCACTATGTAGCTACGCCACTGGCAACAGCAGTATGTTCCTCAATGTATTAAATACAATGTTTAATTACAAGGACTTAGGTTATTATCTGGTTAAGGTACTTAAACCAAGTATATAGCCATTGTATAATGTGTGTGAGTTTCAAGTTTCTTTCGTGTGTGTATGTGCGGTTCTCCATTAGACTTGCCCAGTGTAGAATCGACAGAGTTTAGTGGCACTTTTTAAACATCAATTGGGATTTAGCTGGTTAAATTTATTTTGATTGAAGCTACTGGTTATGAACTTAGAAATCTCGTGAAAAAAAAGAGATTTATTTAATGAGTACTATTTATGACGTTGAAATTTGGGATGTGTCCTCATTTGACTAAGTGACCATTTGTGAACTTGAATATGTTTAGTTTCCTCACCAACCAAATATGTGTCACACCCCTTTTTCACCCCAAAAGATGCGTTATCGTGGATAGCGGGTTAAAGAGTTTTTCCAATTAAAGTGACAAATTTGAGTAGAAATTATTTTATTTACAGAGTCGCCACTTGGAATTGATTTTTTCGGTGTTCCAAGTCACCATTTATTTGATTCCTTAGTCAAAGGAAGATTTAACTCTTTTATTATTGGTCTGCGAAAAGCAAAGTCCGGATAAGGAATTCTGTTGACCGGGGAGAAGGTGTAAGGCATCCCTCGAGTCCCGTGGTTCTAGCACGGTCGCTTTATTGACTTAATCTTGGCTTAAATTAATTCTGAATAAACTATGCTTTATTAGTTTTCGTGTTTTACTTGTCCACTTTTACTTCTTGATTATTAAATTTATCAAGAAAAATGATTTTTTTTGGATAAATTATGTTGTCATAATCACGCTACGCAAGCGAATGCGTAATCGAGACGAAATTTATTAATTTTATCATACAGCGCTACGCAAGCGAATCCGCAATTATGGTGAAGATTATTAGTACATTATTACTTTTTAAAGGAATTACTACATTTAAGGAATTAATTAAAAATTAACTATCGCACTACGCAAGCGAATCTGCGATTTTTAACAACAAAAAAAAGGAATATTAGAAATCAACTAAAGCTAGTAGAAATGGTATGAAATTATTGAATTAAAAATTATTGAATGTCAAAACATCACGCTACGCAAGCGATTCCGTGAGTTAAAGCGCCTCTACTAATTGTCTAACGTTTAAAATAATCATTAAGGTGATTGAGCCAACAACTTTTGGGAGGAGATGGGCGAATGAATTTTTTTTTTAAAAATAAGGCCTATTAGGTGTTGTATCCTTCTTGGGCTTAGCTGAAATTATTATTTGAATGGGCCTGGCAAACATTAGGAAATCTGGCCTAAAGTCTAATTAAAACAAAATTCAACCCAAGATCAATTCTTTAAAAATTTAAATATGTAAAAAGATTAATTTGGACCCAACCCTCTTGTAATGAACCCGTTCCTTGGAGCAGAGAAATACATTTGTAGGGAAGAAAACATATTTCCTAAGTATTGAATTCTTTAAGAGATCTCTTAAGCTTCTAAGCTAGCAAAAGATTATTTTAAAACTTTTGGTCAATGATTTGCACCAAAATTATACTGCAGCAAAATGTTCCTAAAAAACTTACTTTGGCTAGCTTATACTTATTTAAAAATAAAATTAGAAGGTCTTCTTCGCAAAGATAACCAATCTTGTTTCTTTTTTTCGACATCTTAAAGAACATAAGATATCCAAAATGGGAAGTAAGTTAAACCTTTGATATGACTATTACATGGCACTTTGGAGAATATAATAGCATATAGAAGGAACTTCATATTACTAAGTTTAACACTTCAAAATGCCTTGCTATTGCCATCTTCGGATATTTGGCCTTAATTAAAATATTACATAACACAAATACATCACTTAAAGAACATGAAAACCCTCTTTGGATTAACAAATCAATTTCTCGTTGATACAAGGTTATAGTGAATTTATTACGCATGCTTATATACAAAAATATACAAGAAACATGATGCTCTTAAGCTTATAACAAATTGAAAAGAACTCAAATAGCTTCATTTCCATTCATTGTTGACCCAAAAAAATTTACAGTAGCGTATGAGGGAATACCTGGATAACAGAAAAGCAAAGATCAGTGACGAATGAAATAGAAATTTCAGCAACAGTAACATCAGCCAATCAGTGTTAGAAACAGCCCAGAAAATCCCACAAAAGACACTTGAAACTAGTAATTAACAAACTCAAAACTTAGCCAAATGATTGCTCTATTTTCTTAATGATCTTGCACTCTAGGAGTCACTCACAAAGCTCACCAATTTCAGCTTACTAAAGTATTTAGCTGCTGATTTTTTCTCTCTAAGATGTGTTCCTTTTTTAGAGTCCAAGATGTGTGTAGTGTGGAAAAGACCTCCTCTTTATATAGGAGAACAAAGGGCCTTTGGGACAGATTTGTTTGGACAAAAATCTGTCCAAAATGATAGATTTTTGACTAAAAATCTGTCCAAAACCAAATTTTTTGTTCAATGAACAGTTTTTCTTACCAATTGTAAACAGAATTTTGGAGCATTGTACTCCAAAACAGTCCTCAAACAGTAAAAGCAACCAAATGAAGGTCCTACACTCAAGTATCTTCTACTACCCTCATAAACCAACACCAAACTAAACTATTGCTCCAAACTAGAAAGTGCAAAAAATCAGATAACTAGACTTGAACCATTAAACTAACAAAGAAACTAATGACTACAAACAAAATATGTAGTTAAGGACTTAAACTAATTAGCTTAAACATAGAAAAACTAGAGATAATAAACATGAAATTGGAACTTAACAACTAAGGCAACGTAGAATACATGTTGATAATGAAACAGCTATTGAGTTGACTGAAACACGAAATCAAAAATGAGACTAAACACGAAGTAACTTATTACTAACAGATTTTGAACTAAAGAAAAATAACAAAATCAATCACAAAACCATAATATTAGTGAGCTTCGCCTCCAACTACAAATAGCTAATCGGATTTCAAAAGGTGATTAACAAAACCGATTGACTAAACAAAAACGTAATGGCAAAGTAAATGAGTAACTGATACATGATTCAGAAGTATTAAGTAACGACTAATATTGATGATTGTTAACGACACTAACATGAATCACTGATTAGATATTAACAATAACAAAACTACACACAAACAACGGGTAAATAGAAAATCAGAAACTTAGAGGAGGGATTAGGATTTTACCCTAACGCTAAAGCTTCAAACCAGTAGTACAACACAACTCGATGGCGAATCAACCTCCATGCCTCTTTTTCTCAATGAAAAATGCCGAAAAATACAAACTCTAGCGAACCAAGTTGAGTCCAGCACTGTGTCAGAGAGAAAGAGAGACTAAGGGGTCGTGTCTATGCTGGACGGAGGCTTGGCGGTGACACTGAGGAGGCGGGTGGAGAAAGTGGTAGTAGCATGAGACGAGGGGGAGGGTTTTGAGGATTTTGGGGTATGGAATGGGAAAGAGTGGGGAGAGAGGAGGATCTGGTGAAATTTTGAGGGGTTTTGGGCGGCGGCGCGACTAGGGTTTGGTTCTGTCAAATTTTTGTGGAGATTTAGGGGATTTGGATTGTGGATCTAGAAAGGGGGTGAGTATAGGAAGGATATGGTGTAGGTTTGATGGTGTTTGGAGCACCACCGGCGGCGGCGCACAGTGGTGACAGTGGAGGGGCAGCGGCGACATAGAGGAAGGAGAGAGTGAGGAGAAAAGTTTAGGGTTTTGGTTTGGATTAGGGATTAATTGAAGAAAAAATTCTGATTTTTATATCTTTATATATGAAATGAAAGATTAAATTAGGGCCATTGGATTGGAAAGATCTGATGGCTAGGATTGAACCCCTTGTAACTTAACCAAAACGACGTAGTTTGATCACAAAACTACGTCGTTCGAACACTAACTTGGCAGCCATTTACTTGGCATTGAAATTGCACTTTTAGCCACCTAACCATTTCATTTTTAGACCATTTCCCTTAGTCTTATCTTATTAAACTACAATCTAATTAACCTAAATACCAACCAATAAAACAAGACCTGATAAAACTCATTATCTAATAATTGAATTAATTATATGAGAAATCAATTTGATTAACTTATCAAATAATTAGCCAATTAAAAGAGCACGAACAAAAAGAAAAGTATAGAAAATTATTTTTGGTATTTTTGTGACAAGAAATTCAATTAAAACACAAAAATATAAGAAAAATAACGATTGAAGGAGAATTAACATTTACAACTTTAGGAGCATTTAAATGGTGCAAAATTAAGTATTCACAGCTGCCCTTCTTTGCTCGAGAACACAAAGAGTTTTCGTGCAAAAAAAAGTGAATACTGTGGCTAGTTTTTGCTCACATATCACTCCACTGAAAGCATTTTTTTGAAAAATGGTGACCGAACCTTGCTTCCGAGGTTGCCTACATATCCTTGGCTATAAAGAAATCAGGTCAGTGTAGTTCCAGGAAAACTTGGTAGCTGGGACTACCGGACACTGGAGTTAAGACTGTTGCTGCTGTTACTGTTGCTTGCTACTTACATCAAAAGAAGAAGAGAACTACATATTGCTGCAAGCTAAGAGTTACAAAATTCCTATCTATGTGTCTTCTGGAGTCAAATCTTGATTTTTGACTTGCTCGCTTGTGTCGACCTTAGATTGGATCTTGATGCTCTTTGAAGAAAATATTAGGACTCAATCTCGATTGCTTGCTTTGGGGATCAGATTTTGAGAAGATGAATCTTGATAAGCTGGGTTGCTGACACATTGTCAATGCTAACTCCAACCATCTTGTGGTCGAAAGACTTCTTTCTTCTGATGAGACATTGAAACCGCAAGCTTTTAACCGTCACATGTGCTCTACGGCGGGGCCTGAAAAGCCATCAAAGACGAACAAAACGAACAAAATTTTTCTGCCCCAGTTTGAACTAGGAAAATTTTGTGAGTTATCAGAGAAAGTTATAAACTATCTAATTTATTGAAAGGCACACAGAAACAGTAGAATAAACTAGCTAAAAGAGATAAAATTTTGTAACGAGGGATTGTGTAACCTATGTTACCAAGAGGATTGGCAACCAGGGGTTGGAACCCTGTATTACTGAAAGGAAATGTAACCAGGGGTTGGAACCCTGTCCTACTGGAAAGAAAACGTAACCAGGGGTGGCACCCTGTATTACTAGAGAGCAACGTAACCAGGGGTTGGTGCCTTGTATTGCTGGAAATGGATGTAACCAGGGGTTGGTACCCTGTATCACTGAAGAAGAATGTAACCAGGGGTTGGTCCTCTGTATTACTGGAAAGGAGTATAACCAGGGGTTGGTACCCTGTATTACCAGGAAATGGATGTAACCAGGGGTTGGAACCCTGTATTACCGGCAATGACTGTAACCAGGGGTTGACACCCTGTATTACTGGAGAGGAAATGTAACCAGGGGTTGGTACCCTATATCACTGAAGAAGAATGTAAGCAAGGGTTGGTACCCTGTATTACTGGAAGGAAATGTAACTAGGGGTTGGTACCCTGTGTTACTGATAAAGCGCTGAATTCCTATAGGCGAAATGGTTCTTCCTGGGTTAAGCTATGTAAAATGACCTGAGCAAAGAGTGCTTCTACCCGGAACTATGAGCTGGATCCCCCTCGGTGAAATGGTTCTACTTGAGTTAAGCTACTAAACTAGGAGGTATGAATAGTAGTGATGCATGCTAAAAAATAAAAGAAAAATGGAGATTTTAAGGAGCTTATGTTTGGTGACATTCGTCCTTTAACAACCGCCATTCTGCACTGCTTTGTTCCTGCTTCAAACAAAGAAAAATTTATGAGTTTTCAAAGTGGTAGTTGGTTTGTGGCCTTGGTGCCCTATTGTGATTTTGACTTCATCGCCTCTCCGCAGCTGAAGAGCTGATTCTATCAGTATGGTACCGAGGTTCTCGGATACTCTATCATTTTCTGGAGACCTTGGCTTTCCAATGTTGCTCCCAACTGTTTCATACCCTGACGTCCTTGGTATTGCGACCTTTGTCTCCGAGGCAATGCAATTTTATTTAAAAATCAAAATCAGTTGTCTTGCACCTAGTATCGGTTTGTGCCTGCAGTGCTTATCAACTTTTCTCATGAAGAGGTCTTTCATAGGCAACCTTTTCAGTTTCTTTGAGACACTTTGTTCGCCTTTTCAAATGAGATCACAGATGGATTCGTGCCTTCATCAATGCCGTATATGCCCTAAATTTTGCTCGATATTACGAGGAAACTGTAGCCAGTTTTGCAGCCATTTGTTTGCTTCGCTTTTGACGAAAGATTAGAACAAAATGGACTCAAAGAAAATTATGGGTAAAAATAGAAGAATACTTGAAGGTGCAAAAGAACTGTGCTTAAACAAAAGGCGTCCCTTTCGGGGAAAGGAATAGGGAGACTTATCTGGAAGTATGTATCGACTTCAATGAATCATGACGTGCATTTTGGACTGGACGCCTGATCCGTCTGAGCTGTCTAATTTTCAAAATCCGTCGCAAAGGTTCATCTTGAAACTGTCTTGGTCGTGCTCATGCCGGGGTATCGAAGACCCTCATTCGGCTAGTAGTGCCCTTTGCGTGTTTTCGCTAACTAACCTCTCTCATTTCTCTACTCACCGTCGCCCTATGGTGCACATTTGGGTTTTCACCAATAAGACTCTCTTATTTCTCTGCTCATTGTCGCCTTACAGTGCCCGTTTGGGTTTTCACCGATAAGGCTCTCTCATTTCTTTTTCTTTTTTTTAAGATACGACATGCGGAAGGTTACCCAATGCCCCTGGCATGGGAACTTAAAAATATTCTCAAAGATCGACCAGAAGTTCTTAACATGGAAAAAATGGGAACAGAACCTTGAACTGAGTTACAACTTTTGGAACCATTTCTACAGAAAAAACAGTAAAATAAAACAAACTTCTGCCCCAGTTTTGGCGTATTGGGAATATGGATTTTTTGTTGTGATGGGACCAAACCTAGGGTAAGGCTGCCTATGTATCCTTTCGGAATCAGGTCGGACATAGTTCAAATGACTCAGAAGATTCGTTGCCTGGATTCTTTCCTTTTCTTCCTTTTTTTTGCAAGTACATAGGTTCCAAAAGCGGAAAACAAAGAAGACAAATACATCTCAAAAGGGTTAACAAGAGGGTGACACCTGTCACACCTCCTTTTTCACCGATAAGGGTAATAAGGGAGTTTTTCCACTTTAAGTGACATTATTCGGATTTGGGATTATTTTAGTTTTCAGAGTCGCCACCCGGATTTTTGACGATGTTCCGGGACACCGTTTATTGAAATCCAAAACCGAGGAATTTTAGACTCTATTTTAAGTTGTCTGCGACAAGAAATCCGAGTAAGGAATTCTGTTAACCCGGGAGAAGGTGTTAGGCATTCCCGAGTTCTGTGGTTCTAGCACAGTCGCTTAACTATTAATATTTGGCCTAATTATCTAATTATTTACATATTTTAAACCTATTGTGCTTTTTAGCCTTTTTCACTTTTTAGCCGCTTTTAATAATTATGGATTTATCTTGAAACAAGTCACGATGGCGTACACTTGTTTGTTTTTGGACACATTATAACTGCGCCACATGAAATGTACCCGCAATTACAACATGTGATTTTTATTAAAATTTGAAGTTGAAGACGGGGACATGAGTTGTCACACCCGAGTTTAGATTATATGGTCATGACGATTAAAAATGCCTATTTGAGGCGATATTCAACTATTCTCTAAGTTTCTATTTTTTTTTTGAAAGAGCTTTTTAGTTTTAAGATCAATTAAGATGTTTATGGGTTTATCTTAGACAAGTCACGATGGTGTGCACTTGTTGTTTTTGAACACATGACAAACATGTCACATGAAATGCACCTGTGATTACTATGTGCATTTTTATTAGTTGTTTGGAGTTGAGGGTCAGGGGCATGAGTTGCCACTCCCGAATATAGTTTAAGGTAATTTTTGAGGTCACAATCGATTTATATCAAATTTCGAACAAAAAGTAACATTACCTATAATATCATCTAAAAATGGTGTACATTAGTCTAAAGACAGCGTTTTATGGGCTATGGCCTCATTTAGCCCCGTTTGTAACACCTTGGGCCATCCTAATTGTGACTATTTTTTGCAAGAGGAATACTAGTTAGGAAATTCGATTCTCCATCAAATCGTAAAGGTTTTTACATTCTAATATACTAAATGGTATCAAATATGTTCATTAAGAAACACATCATATATGCACAACCATATAAAACACATTATCTATTGATTTTTTGCTTTGAATTTGTAAGCTAGAATCACTTTATTTCCTGGGCCTTTGTAATTTCTGAAATAACATAAACACAAGCAGATTTATTAATAATAACCTAGTCCCGTGTTTCTAAACCCAGAACGTATTCGAAGTGTTCCTATGTTGATTTTCAGAAGACATTTTCGAGATATGAAATGAACTGGAAATAATCTTACTAATTTCTACTTGTAGTGAAAACGACTGATTTTTGAAACGAATGCTTTCTAAAAAATCCAGTAAATATTCATTCAAAATTTCATGCAGGCTGATTTAAGAAAATACAGGTTCTTCTTTTGATTAAACACCTATCAGCACTGTATTACTTCTTATATTAGGACAAGATTAGAAATTCCAAGAGATTGCCTTAGAGATCAGCATGAACATTATATACTAAAAGGGCTGAAAATGAATATATAGTCCCATCTTAGATTACAAAGTCCCAGAATGCAGAAATGAATAATTACAGTTTTTATTTTTACAGAAATAAAAATAGAACTCCTGTGAGAATACAGTTTTGAATATCAAAAAAGGAGCTAAAGAAAAATCCTAATGGGTTGCTCCTCATCCGATTACTTTGCACTTGCAGCTCTTCTTTTGTAATTTTCAATCATCTTAATATAGATGTATAATGCATCTGTTAGAGCAAATCTGACCATGACGGGGGTCAGACTTAACTCTATTGATGTGAGATTTTATAATACCAAAAACAAAAATCTTGTGCATTTGCTGAAAGGAATCTAACCATGGAAGGGGTTAGATTCATTCTAATGATGCCACCCTTTTTGACCCTTACAGTCATATCCATATTTCAGCAAGTATTCATTCGAATACTTTGACTATTCTTGGCCTTTTTAGAGAATGAATCAGACCATTTATGGACTCAGATTTTTTGCTTTAAGGGCATTCTTAACTACATGCTTTATACCCTTTGAAGGGTAAATTTCAGCCAACTATATTACTCTTTGTGCACTATTGTGGGGTGAATTTGACCATTAACAGATCAAATTCATCTACCCTAGTGCTAATACTAACCTATCTAGGGATTTTCTTGTTGAATCTCTTTATTGACCAAAGAGACTCAATTGAAAGCATATTTTCTGCACACTTATAGAGAGAACCTGACCATAGAGAAGGTCAGATTCTACACTTTAGTGCAGCCTTTTTTTAAAATATAGAACTATGAGTATTTACCATATTTATATACATTTGGCCTGAAATATACAGAATATTTCAGCAAAGAAATACCAATAACAAAACAGTATTTATCACATTCACATGTTCGTTAATGTGCTAATAAACATCTATACAGTCACATTTACGTAAAGCAGAAGAGATAACCTCATTCATCAATGACAACTAGTTTAAGCAGGGGGAAGAAGAAGATGATTCCAGTTCAAGAAATTTCACTAAGAAAGGATGAGTCAATACATACCTTTTTAAGAGTAAAGCAACATAAATTTGACCAAATAAAGGTCAAATGCTAAAAAACTGGAAATCAACACAGCAACTAACAGGAAACAAAACCCGCAGTAGAGAAACCCAGACAGTGAGAGCTTGGAAATCCAGAAATTGAAGCAAGACCATCAAGAAAACAGATTTCAACCAGATAAACTCTTAAAAACCCAGAAAAACCAGGCAGCTACCACCAAAGTTCAAGAATATCAAGACTGAAGAAAACCAGATTTTTCAGATATTTCTATACCTAATCGAGTGTTCTTTCAGTATAGGATTTCTACTGTGTGTGTGTATATGAAATTTCTGTATCCAGATGTTCAGCAGGGGCCTTTTTTTTCCCAAAAAAAAAGTCCAGAATATGTAGAAAGAAAGTCTATTTATAGGGAGCTCAAGGATGGGATATGCTTTGGCATATTCCTCATCCAAAAGGCTGAAATAGTACATAGGACAACTGTTATTCTTATCTTTGGGACATCCCCTCTTCTAGAACTTTCCTACTTTAGAAAAGACCTTTTTATCCTTAAAAATCTGATTTTCTAATATATATATCCTCATGTACCCCTTTGAAGCACCTATATTTACCATTAGGTAAACAGGGTTACTTACTTGGGTTATCATTTAACTATAGTTAACTGACACTAGTTATGCCCTTTATATGACAACTAGTTGTTCTTAACTAAGGTTGAGTTAATTAATTAAAGGTTAATTGATTAAATGCCTAGATTTAGCTTTCATACTACTTACTTATGTTTAAGTCAATTAATTAAAGTAAACCAATTAGTTTTGACTCCTTAAATTAAGTTAACTGATTTAGTTTAATTAAGTCAAACTCTCTTACCTAAAATCAGAAACTTAACTAATTATCAAGCCTAGGTTAAATGATTTATTTTAGTTAATTAGTCGTAAATTAATTACCTTAGGAAGATTTTAGGACTTAGTTGGTTGTTCAAGAGACTATTAGACTAGGTTAATCTAGTTAAACAAGTGTATTTTAGAAGGTTATCACTGATTAGGGTAGCCTTGAGTTTAGGATTTGAACAAAGTTAATTCATGGCCCTGCACTGGTTCAGACTAACTAGTAATAATCCTAAAAGAGCTAATAGCTCTTATGCATGACATAATTAGGAAGGAATCCTAAATTGATATTCACTTAACACTAAACAGAATCAACAATCAAAGCAACGCAAGGCAGGGATCAAATTTCAGTTTAATCAGCACAAAAACAATTCCAAATTATTATCTAGATAGGTAAATTCAACCACAGTTCTAATTATAATAACATGATAACACTGTTCTAATTATCATTTAGTTTCAGTTCAATCATCTAATTCAAATCGCAATATAGGATATCACTGTTCTAATCAAGATTAAACAGAATTGTCATTTTAGATTCTTCTTAGTCAATCTAGAGCAGGATAGTAACAGTCAAACAATGAGAAAGGATGGATGAAGAAAACAAAAAGAGAGAAAGAAAAAGAAAGAAATGAAATTTCTGAAACAAACTAAAAGAAATGATTGACATGAGATTTGGTCTTAAAAAGAATGAAATCTAGAATATTTTTACCACAAGAATTCCTAAATTGATTAATCAAGACTCACATAATGAAAAACACAATTAAACTATTGTGCGGATTCAAACACACGAGACAAAAACACTCACATGATTTCTAAAAGAACCTAGATCAATCACAAAAAAATAAGACTAAACAAGCACAGGTAGTAAGAGAACAAGAAAACTAGCCTAAGACAGGGGTGATTATACAACCCTATTCATAATTTCAGTAAAACGAGATAACAAATAACCACAAAAGAAGAGACAAACAGAAGAAGAGGAAAAAGGTGGGGAAAAATACCCATTTGATGGGTTTGGCCGGAAAAAGGAAGTTGCCGGACCTTGGCCGGACCCCGGTAGGGGTTGAAAATGAATCAAACCCTCATGAATCGATTGACCTAGTCAAGAGCAATCGACCCATGAAGGTCTGAGCCATTGAGTGTCTCTAAGTCCGCTGGGGAGTAATTTTAGGGTTTTCAGATTCTTAGATCTGAATTTGACGCAAATTGATTGGTTTTTTTTTAGGGAAACTAGCTACTGGAGGTGATAGAGGGGACGATGGTGATTGTCTGGTAAGAATTTCGTCTGGATTGGGTGAAGCTCCGCCGCCGGAGGCGATTTTCGGCAGGCGGAGGGTGGCGGCTAGGGTTTGGTGTTTTAGAGAGATG
>ML438401.1:0-28135 GCA_005239525.1 Nicotiana knightiana | reverse complement strand
CACGGTAGTATGGCAATCAACTAGTAAAAGAGAGTAGATTAGAGTAATTCTTCGCTGAAAAGGGATCATGCAATCTAAAGGAACACCTAGTGTTTGATAGAAAGCTCAAATGAGTTTAAGACATGTTCATGATTCCTGATTCTAAGTTTAAATGTGCCACATTGTGAATTTTATTGAAGGTGCTAGAAGGTCTGGTGATTTGAGATAGAAATTAAGAAAAAATCCGGATTCGAGGTATGTATGGCTAACTTTAACCTTTGTAGAATCCTCTTGTTGGGTCCGAGCATACGGTATGTGTACCTTGTTTGAAGATATGTGAATTGATTGTTCAAATGTGTTGAGACGTAAGATTCTATTCTCTGATTATCCTAGTTGATTGCCATACTACCGTGCTATATGAGATTGTGAAAAGTGTTTTGATGTGCCTATCTTATTATGTGCAAAGCTCGTAAATGCTCGAGGGTATCAATATGAAAGTATGTGTTGATGAATGAAAGAATGTTAATGTGCCCAAGTGTGGGAATGTATATATTGGCTAAAAGTCGTGCGTGGAAAGTAATGAAAAAGGATATTGTGAAATGATGTAAATGAGTTGAACGATTATGGCAACATCGTGTACATGAATTACTGCTTGGTGAGAACTATGGTGCCATGGGCCCAAATAAACGAATTGCTGATATGAACTTGTGTTCCTTGAAATGATGATTCTTGTGATGTAATTATTTGTGGTTGTTGTTATGAATTTAAATTGTCAGGCGGGGTCGGGTTGCGCGCTGCAACACGAAGTAATAAGGATGATGGGTTGTGGTGATAAGGGTGGTCGAGGTAATAAGGGTGGTCGAGGTAATAAGGATGGAATGTGATCATTATCACTATTGAAATGAAAATCTATGAAACTCTTGAATATGGTGATGTTGAAAGGGGAAAAGGAGAGATTGTGAAACTTGTTGATTTTGGTTGTTTCTTTCCACGTGCATTGATTGATTGGTTCTATTACTGTCTTTTGGTTGTGTATTGTTTGATTTTTTCCGTGTTGATATTCTAAGTATGTGCAAATTGGGTGTTCCAAATATGTTGAGGCATGATGCCCTACTCTCTGGTTGTCTAGCTGAAATTCACGTATTTGTTATTCAAAATTGTGGAAAGGTGATTTACTTGTGAATGTTTTGCCATGTATAAGGTTGGTTAAGTAACCTAATGTGCCGATATGAAAGATTTGTAGCGAACTCAAGTATGTGAATATGATTAAGTGCTAAGAGCTATGAAATGATATGATAAACAGGAATTGTGGTTGATTCAGTCATACTACACTGATTGTGGAAATGTCTTATTTTGACTCATGATTTAGGCAATGATCTGTTGTGACTTGATATCGTATGAGTGATTGGTTGTACTGAGATTGTGCCCTTACGATGAAATTCTCTGTGAATATGGTGTTGCTGGAAAGGAAAACGGGGAATCTGTGGAACTTGTGATTTTGATTGTTTCTCTTTCTGTGCAATGCTTGTTGATTCTATTACTGTCTCTTATCTGTGCATTGCTGATCTTACTTAGAGTAAAGTTTGTTCATACATACCAGTACAATTCAAATGTACTGACGTCCCTTTTGCCGGGGGCGCTACATTCTTATGATGATTGTAGGTGGTTCCATAGTAGGTAATTCAGCCCACCGTCCGTAGTGCCTCCTCTCCATTCCGTCCGCTGCATTGGTGAGCCCCACTTCCTCTCGGGGCCATGTGTGGTTCATGCCACCTCCTTTTGAGTTTATTGTGTATTGTAAGGTATAGTCGGGGCCTTGTTGCCGGCAGGTAAGGTTATGTTTCTAGTATTCGTAGAGGCTCCGTAGACACAATGTGGGTAATGTACTTGTGTATTTTGGGTAGTAAGCATACGGTTTGGAATCGTGATCCATGTTGGTAAATTTTGTATGTATTTTGTAAGTGTTAGGCATCATATGTTGGGAATGTTAAAAAGTAGAAATGAATTCAAGTCGTAAGTTTATGCTTAAGTTATAAATGGTTATTTCACATGAATTATGTATATTGAAATCACGGGGTAACGCGTGGGATAGAAAAGGCGAATCAGGTTCGCTTGACCGGGTTCATTCGGTTAGGCACCGGTCTCGTTCCTCGATTTTGGGGCGTGACAACCCCCGGGCTCACGTCCCGAAAATCAGAAATTTTTATACCAAATTATTCTGTCACGGCCCATTTTCGGAGTTGTGATGGCGCATGTCGTGGAACCAGGCAAGCCACCCATTTTATCTAACTAAATGCAATTTCCCATAAAATGCCCCTTTTAACAAACTCTGAAATCAACAATAATAATAATAATAAATCTAATATTTTTGGGAAAACCAGTTTATGAAATCAAAAGACCAAATCCTACTAACCCCGGATCCAGTGTCACACAGTCATGAGCTGCTAATACTTAATACAATCAAAAAAAATGACTAACATAGTCTGAAAATAAATACGACAGGTAGAAAGGAAAGAGAAGACGAGATCATGGTAGCTAGCTGCTACCTCGTCAACTCTGATGAAACTGCTGTGCTCCCTGGCCCGAGCTAAATTCCGTTGTATCTGTATCTGCACACAAGGTGCAGGGGGTAACGTGAGTATACCAACTCAGTAGTAACGAAACCAAACTATGGGCTGAGAGGTAGTGACGGACTAAACCTCCGACAAATCAAACAACAGTATATATATTGGACATGACAGTAATATATCAGGAATTAAACATGATGCATCAATATATGTCTGTAACTCTACATACCAGCATGAATTCATATAGAATCAAGAATGATGTGTACTCACTAATCAAGCTCTCGTAGGGTGGTCCACTCAGTACTAGCATACGGCCTTCAGGCCCAGGGAAGTCCATCCCGGATATTTCATAAACACAAGTGACACAGTCACCAAGTACTGAGGAAAAAGGCCGATCCAGCCCTCACGGAGAAATCCATCTCCGGAATATGACAACCACGGAGAAATCCATCTCCGGAACATAATAACCACAGAGAAATCCATCTCCGGAACATAATAACCACGGAGAAATCCACTCCGAAATATCTGTGTGCTCACTGGGGGTGTATAGACTCCGAAGGGGCTCCTTTCATCCCAAGCGCTATATCAAGCCAACGAAGGCATGATTTCAAGATCGCTGCGGTGTGCAGTCCGACCTCATAACTGTCTCAAAACCAGGCTCCAAGCCTCACTCAGTCAGTACCTTCCAGTCTCACTCACAATGCTCTAACATATGAAAATCAGCTCAAACCAATGATAATATAGAATAAACTAGCAACTTAAGAGACTGAGGCATGAAACATATACTATAACAGGAATGAGTACATGAAAGCAATAATCACAGATAGAGACAACAATAATCGACCATTCCAGTCTAAACACATCGGCGTGAAGCCTTAACATTTATACTTAGCATGATTGCTATTTCGTTCAAGGTAATTACCACCTTCACAGTACAATATCAATTTGAGATAAACAGTAGACAGTGCCATGGTATGAGCCAGGCTACTATTATTCGGTAAACGCCCGCATGCCCGTCACTTGGAAAGTGTGTCACCTTAATTAACATTAAATATCAAACAGTTTGGGGTTTCGAACCCTCAGTTCCAAGTTTAGAAGTGTTACTTACCTCAAAACCGACTAATACACTACTCCGCAGCGCCCTTGCCTCTAAATTCGGTCTCCGAGTGCTCCAAATCTACCAACAATCATATGTGTATCATTATAACATGCTAAGGAACTAATTCCAATCGAAATGTATCAAATTACTCAAAAATCCCGAAATTGGTCAAAACCCGACCCCAGGAACCACGTCCCGAAATTCAGAAATTTTTATACCAAATTGTTCCTTGTCGTCTCACGAGTCCGTACATATAAAGAACACTAAATTCGGAGTCCAAATGACCCCTCAAATCACCATTTTATGATTCTTAATCCCAAGACCTAATCACCCAAATTTACACTGACTTTTCCCTAATTTCCACCATAAATCCGACCTTTAACCTAGAGTCCAAAAATCTTACCTTGATGAAGAACTATCGAATTCCCTCTTCAAAACCCTTCCAAAAGCTTCAAACCCGGATGAAATATTGAGAAAATGGCTAAAATTCGCGAAGGCACATTTTTATACCTTCTGTCCAATGGGTCCGCACCTGCGACCACTTACACGCACCTGCGGAACCGCACCTGTGGATCCCAGGTCGCACCTGCGGAAAAATCCTAAGGCCTCAAATCCCGCACCTGCGATTGACCTCCCGCACCTGCGGAAATCCCTCACTTAGCCAACTTCCGCACCTGTGGTGCCACGTCCGCTCCTGCGGCTCCCCATCCGCAGGTGCGAAAATACCAGTAACAGAACCTCAGCAGTGACAAAAATCATTCCAAACTCCCCGTTAACCATCTGAAACCAGCCCGAGCCCCTCGGGACCCCAACCAAACATAACAACACCTCATATGTGATCATTCAAACTTAATTGCACTCCCGAAACACCAAAAATAACATCAAAACACCAAAATCACATCAAATTCAAACCTAAGAACTTTGAATTTCTAAAATCCTCCAACGATGCCGGAACTACCCAAAACAGCTCCGATTAACCTAAAATTTTGCAGACATATCCAAAATGACATTACGAACCTGTTTCAACTATCGGAATTTCATTCCGACACCGATAGCCTATTTTCCACTGCCGATCGGAAATCACCAAAAATTAACTTTCGCCAATTCAAGCCTAATTTTACATCGGACATCACAAAAATATTCCGAACACACTCTTAAGTCCCAAATCACCTAACGAAGCTATCCGAGCTATAAAATCTGCATTCCGACGTCGTTTTCCAATAAGTCAACTCTTAGTCGACTTTTCTCATTTTCAAGGCTATTCTTAAGGAGTAAGTGACTGAATTCTCATATAACCATTATGATTTCAAGCCTATCAACTCTAACACATCAATAATAGAATAATCAATCTATAACAAGTCAATAATAGTAATTATAATGCAGTTTTTTTTACGTAACGACAGACCGGGTAGTTACATGTTCTTCATCATCTCACGAGTCCGTACATATAAAGAACACTAAATTCGGAGTCAAAATGACCCCTCAAATCCCCATTTTAAAGACTCATAATCCCAAGCCCTAATTACCCAATTTGCACCGATTTTTCCCTAATTTTCCACCATAAATCTGACCTTTTATCACATATAAACGAGTTTAGAATCCAAAAACCTTACCTCAATGAAGAACTATCGAATCCCCTCTTCAAAACCCTTCCAAAAGCTTCAACCCCGGATGAAATGTTGAGAAAAATGGCTAAAATTCGCGAAGGCATGTTTTTATACTCTCTGAATAGTGGTTCCGCACCTGCGACCACTTACACGCACCTGCAGAACCGCACCTGCGTTCCCAGGTGCGCACCTGAGGAAAGACCCCAAAGTCCTCAGCCTCCGCACCTGCGCTCGACCTCCCGCACCTGCGGCTTCGCATGTGCGGCGATTACCTCGCACCTAAGGAAATCTTTCAACCAGCCAAACTTCCGCATCTGCGGAGCTTCGTCCGCTCCTGCGGGCCCGCACCTGCGGCTCCTCTTCCACAGGTGCAAAAACACCAACACCAGCTACTTCAGCAACAACAATTATGCTCCAAACTCCTCGTTAACCACCCAAAACCATCCCGAGCCCCTCGGGACCCCAACCAAACATACCAACACACCATGTATAATCGTTCGAACTTAGTCGAGCTTTCGAAACATCAAAAATGACATCAAAACCCCAAAAACACATTGAATTCAAGCCTATGAACTTTGAATTTTCTAAATTCCACCAACGATGCCGAAACTACCCAAAACAACTCCGATTGACCTGAAATTTTGCAGACATATCTAAAATGACATTACGAACCTGTTCGAACTGTCGGAATTCTATTCCGACCCTGATAGCCTATTTTCCACTGCAAACCGGAAATCGCCAAAAACTAGCTTTCGCCAATCCAAGCCTAATTCTACACCGAACATCACAAAAATATTCCGAACACACTCCTAAGTCCCAAATCACCTAACGAAGCTATCCGAGCCATAAAATCCGCATTCGGAGGTCGTTTCCCAATAAGTCAGCTCTCAGTTGACTTTTTTCATTATAAGGTTATCTTTAAATACTAAGTTACTGAATTCTCATTTAACCATTCTGATTTCAAGCCTATCGACTCTAACACATCAATAATAGAATAACCAATCCAGGACAAGTCAATGACAATAATAAAAATTCAAGTTCTACGTAACGACAGGCCGGGTCGTCACATTCTCCCCCACTTAAACACATGTTCGTCCTCGAACGTGCCTAGAGTTGTTCCAACACCACCAAAAATTGTTGTGTAACCTTCCAACCGGAAATTGCCAAAAACTAGCTTTCGCCAATTCAAGCCTAATTCTACACCGGACATCACAAAAATATTCGGAACACACTCTTAAGTCCCAAATCACCTAACGAAGTTATCCGAGCCACAAAATCCACATTCTGAGGTCGTTTCCCAATAAGTCAACTCTCAGTCTCAAAATCCATGAGGCGCACCAATTACCATATCTGATCCCAATTACCAACTCAAATGTATAACACGCCCCTAATACTTTATCATTCCGCGAGGGATATCCTCATAATTCCTCTGTGTCACCAAGAAACCTTGAATATCAGCAGTCGATCCAACAAAAGAGCGTCGTAACACCAATGAAGTACCCTTATTCCAACACATTGTCCTTAAATACTATCATCCAACCACCCAATAGTGGTATCCTTACCTAATCATCTGAAGCTGCCAGTTCTGACCTTCCTTCCATAACTGAACCGTGACCTCACATATTCCACTCTCCATTATACATAAAATACCGCATACGCCATGCAATCCTATGATAAACATGAGAACTTCATGATCCCTTCCTAGTCACAAAAACTACGTACCCAGCTAGCCAAGAACTTTCTATTCGATCCCATCTAGAAACAAAATCACTATACATCACCTGGCCCTCACGCCCGTAGAAATATACATCTCCAACCGTGGTAGAAACCATTAAGAACTCCCGAATCACACTTGTACAACACCAAACTGTCAGGACTGAATCGGTCTAACTCAACCAAGCTACGCATGCCACCAAATTCCAAGAGAATTGCTAATAAACACCTGTAACAACTCATTACCTTATAAACACCAAAAGAACTAACCATATCCCTTATTGTCCTGATCCAACCTACTACCAAGCTGTCCTATTTATTCAAGTTCCTTCTGACTTACCCTCGAATTGATACTTATTCTTGCCATAATACCACAATTCTCAATCCCGACTCACCGCACGAAACCCGAGTATAAAAAATATACCGTCTGAGGCTCATAGGCTGCTGAATACTCCCTCAATTATCCCCAAATGCACCACATTAGAAATACTTACCATGAAGAGACTTCCTACGAATTTAAAGTCATTACCTTCACTTTCCTGATACCGATGGATAGAATCCATGATAATGCAAATACACCACAAGCCTTGACACTATTTCCCGTAAATCTCAGTCCTAGCCCTTCTCACACCTTGAAGATCCTCGATCGCTACATATAAACTTGAATCCATCTGAACCATTCTCGAACGCCATTTACTCTACGAAATTTCAATTACGCTAACCAAGTAAACAAAACGACCTGACCCCGCTTGCAATCCACATACTAGGAAAGTAACCCACACCTTTGAAGCAACAAGCACGCTCATACATTGCACACTTTACACTTACCAGTACAACTTCATCATACAATAAATTCCACTATCTGTAAAGTACATTACAACTTGTGTTGAAGAAATTTCCATTACTCAAGTCATTCCCAGACTCCACCTCTGCAGGTCATAACTGATTCACCAATATACCTCGAACTGAAACCAATACAACACATAATCATGTAATCAAATTATCAATAACGAACTCCCCCACTTGGCTCGAATCCAAGGATCACGACAAACAAGACTATGCCCACACATTATCACTGCCACCATGCTGTGGTGGGATTCAACTAAATCTTCCATAAGCTTATATGACCCAAACTATCTAACACTAAAATCAATTGCCAATCTCGCATCCACCGTTGTGATGGTCATGCCAACTCCCACAAGCGATCTAAACTCAAATTGAACATGCATCATTTACTAATAGAGAGAACTTACTACAGATAAAAATAAGGGTCACACACCTCAGGACAACCCGAGGAGATACCCCTACCTGCTAAATCTCAAAATGTTATCTCCTTATACACTTTTGAATATCATAACTATCACACAATCACTATACCTTCCTACACCTGCCCTCGAATCATCCCATAAGCGCTATAAGAACCTGAAGCTGATGGCAATACTACCAATGGAGCTGTGGTCCAGGAATTCTTGAGCTTCTGGAAGCTCCACTCACACTCGTTTGACCACATAGATACCTTCGTTGGACACCACGTGTCCCTATAATGCTACTGAACTAAGCCAACAATTCACAGTTGGAGAACTTCGCACAAAGCTTCTCCTCCCTATACCCTTGTAATACCATCATCAAATGCCGAGTATGTTATCCCTGGCTACGAGAGTACGGCAGGATGCCATCAATAACTACAATAACAAAGGAGTTATAACACGGCTGAATACACCGTCAATCAAATACATGAACATTGTTGGGGCATTGGTCAACCCAAAAGACATCACCAGGAACTCATAACATAACAGAAAAATCTACTTCACTCCACAACTAAACCACACGGGAGGTCCTTCAATACACTCACAACTCGAAGCCGTATCCTAACTCAATATAGACGTCAAATAGTTAATGGTCCTTGCCACATTTCCCGCTATTCCATTCTTGTCACAATCAAACAACCTGAACACATCTAACTATCAATCAAACTCACTACGTAGTCATCTAGTCACAAAGTTCCATCAATAAGGACACCAACGGACCTATAAGTCCCCAATACATATGCTCACACAAATGAAATCTTGGCACTCAAGCTACAGACAAAAAATCCGGCCTCAATTCCTCTAGACTGGCCCCAAGCATGCTAAAATCACATCCCATTCATGGAAGTCACAAACCATCGGTGCACGGCTGATACCGAGCACTCACGTGCGCGTTTGAATACATGAAAGGAGTTCAAAGAATTACGCTTCGGGTTGAATCAATGGATTCTCACGACAAGAGTTCAAGAATGTGAGATTTTTTTCCTAAAGGTTCTGCAGCCTCTCGAAGATAAGTACAGACGTCTCTGTAACGATCCGCAAGACTCTACTAAACCTGCTCATGACTGGTGAGACCTATTTAACCTAGCACTCTGATACCAACTTGGCACGACCCATTTCCGGAGTCGTGATGGCGCCTGTCGCAGAACCAAGCAAGCCACCCATTTTATCTAACTAAATACAATTTCCAATAAAAATACAATTTTAAACGAATTTATTGATTATACTAAAAATCTGAAGTTTAAAAACAATATTTGAAAAACTAATTTAAACCTCCAACCCCGGATCTGGTGTCACTCAGTCATGAGCTGCTAGTACTTAATACAACCAAAAAGAAATGACCAACATAGTCTGAAAATAAATATGATAGGTAGAAAAGGAAGAGAAGACGAGATCACGGTCGCCATCTGATACCTCATCAACTCTGATGAAACTGCTGCTACTCANAAACCAAACTACGGGCTGAGAGGTAGTGACGGACTAAACCTCCGATAATTCGAACAACAGTATATAACTCGGACATGACAGTAATATATCAGGAAATAAACATGATGCATCAACATATATTTGTAACTCTGCATCCTAGCATGAATTCATAGAGAATCAAAAATGATGTATACTCAGTAGTCAAACTCTCATAAGGTGGTCCATTCAGTACTAGACTACGGCCTCCCGGCCCAGGGAAGTCCATCCCGGATATTACATAAACACAAGTGACACTGTCACCTAGTACTGAGGAAAAAGGCCAATCTAACCACCACGGAGAAGATCCATCTCCGGAACATAATACCCACGGAGGAAATCCATCTCCGGAACATAAGACCCACAGAGAAAATCCATCTACGGAACATGAGACCCACGGAGAAGATCCATCTCCGGAACATAATACTCGGACAAGATGCATGTCCAGGGAAATCCATCCCTCAATATCTGTGCGCTCACTGGGGGTGTAAAGACTCCGGAGGGGCTCCTTTCAGCCCAAGCGCTATATCAAGCCAACGAAGGCATGATTCTAGGGTCGATGCGGTGTGCAGTCCCACCTCATAACTGTCTCAAAACCAGGCTCCAAGCCTCACTCAGTCAGTACCTTCCAGTCTCACTCACAATGCTCTAACATATGAAAATCATCCCAAACCAATGATAATATAGAATAAACTAGCAACTTACGAGACTGAGGCATGAAACATATACTATAACAGGACTGAGTACATGAAAACAATAATCACAGATAGAGACAGCAATAATCGACCGTTCTGGTCTGAATATATCGGCGTGAAGCCTTAACATTTATACTTAGCAAGATTTCTATTTCGTTCAAGGTAATTACCACCTTCACAGTACAAATATCAACCTGAGATAACTATTAGATAGTGCCATGGGATGAGTCAGGCTACAAACATTCGGTGTAAGCCTGCATGCCCGTCACTTGGAAAGTGCGTCACCTTAATTTACATCAAATATCAGATAGTTTGAGGTTTCGAACCCTCAGTTCCAAGTTTGGAAGCGTTACTTACCTCAAAACCGGCTAATATACTACTCTGTAGTGCCCTTGCCTTCTAAATTCGGCCTCCGAGTGCTCCAAATCTACCAACAATCATATGTATATCATTATAATATGCTAAGGAACTAATCTCAATCGAAATGTATCAAAAATACTCAAAAAATCCCGAAATTGGTCAAACCCGACCCCCGGGCCCACGTCCCGAAACTGAAAACTTTTATACCAAACTGTTCTTCATCATCTCAAGAGTCCGTACATATAAAGAACACTAAATTCGGAGTCCAAATGACCCTCAAATCCCCATTTTAAAGACTCTTAATCCCAAGTCCTAATTACCCAATTTGCACTGATTTTCCATAATTTTCCACCATAAATCTGACCTTTAATCACATATAAACGATTTTAGAATCCAAAAATCTTACCTCAATGAAGAAATATTGAATCCCCTCTTCAAAACCCTTCCAAAAGCTTCAAACTCGGATGAAATATTGAGAAAAATGGCTAAAATTCGTGAAGGCATGTTTTTATACTCTCTGAATAGTGGTTCCGCACCTGCGACCACTTACGCGCACCTGCGGAACCACACCTGCGTTCCCAGGTGCGCACCTGCAGAAAGACCTCAAAGTCCTCAGCCTCCGCACCTGCGCTCAACCTCCCGCACCTGCGGCTTCGCAGGTGCAGCGATTACCTCGCACCTGTGAAAATCCTTCAACCAACCAATCTTTCGCATCTGTGGATCTTCGTCCGCTCCTGCGGGACCGCACCTGCGGCTCCTCTTCCGCAGGTGCAAAAACACCAGCACCAGCTACTTCAGCAACAACAATTATGCTCCAAACTCCCCGTTAACCACCCAAAACCATCCCGAGCCCCTCGGGACCCCAACCAAATATACCAACACACCACGTATGATCGTTCAAACTTAGTCGAGCTTTCGAAACATCAAAAACGACATCAAAACCCCAAAAATACATCGAATTCAAGCCTGTGAACTTTGAATTTTCTAAATTCCACCAACGATGTCGAAACTACCCAAAACAACTCCGATTGACCGGAAATTTTGCAGACATATCCAAAATGACATTACGAACTTGTTCGAATTGTCGGAATTCCATTCCGACCCTGATAGCCTATTTTCCACTGCCAACCGGAAATCGCCAAAAATTAGCTTTCGCCAATTCAAGCCTAACTCTACACCGGACATCACAAAAATATTTCAAACACATTCCTAAGTCCCAAATCACCTAACGAAGCTATCCGAGCCACAAAATTTGCATTCCAAGGTCGTTTCTCAATAAGTCAACTCCCAGTTGACTTTTCCCATTATAAGGCTATCTTTAAATACTAAGTTACTGAATTCTCATTTAACCATTCCGATTTCAAGCCTATCGACTCTAACACATCAATAATAGAATAATCAATCTATGACAAGTCAATGATAACAATAAAAATATAAGTTCCACGTAACGACAGACCTGGTCGTTACAGTTGTACTTTCAACAAGAATTTTAATATGGGGGCGACAAGAGTTTGGCTATGACGGGGCAAACATCGTTTCTTAAAAAATATTATGTGAGATATACGATCATATCTTATTTTTTACCTCACAACATCAAAATTAGTGTAATTACCTACCCAACTAAATAGAATTATTTACCTTCACATATAAGACTCTATCCAGTCATTTTAATATGATATCAGTTACACCACTCAGCATTTATAATTTTCATTTTTCCTTTAAATTTTGTGTGATATATACTTCACACACTAATTCTAATAATATTTTTTTTATTTAAAAATTACTTGACACACGTGCAATGCAAAGTAGGAACACCCAAAAGTCAAAAATTGATTTATAATTTTATCCATTAAAAACTAAGTGACCACTTTGCCCTCCGATCAAACATTACTTTAAAAATATTTTTGTATAAAAATGTAAATACACATTCTAATATAAATAATTAAGAAAATTAATTGAGAAAAACAAACGTAATACCCCTTCATATTGTCACCGTTTACGCCCTTTGATCTTCTCTACATTCTTATCCGTTTTTGTCCTTTTCCTACGTTTTGTTTATTTTATCTTATTGTAAGAATATGTCTTAGTTATTACTACTTGACTCATTTCTATTTCTTATTGTGAAAGACTTATTGTAGGAATAAATATCTCAATTATTACTACTTTACTCTTTCATTTTCATATTATAAAAAAAAAATTAAACGTCTCAGATTTGCTACGCAAGCTTTTCATACTCCCTCCACGAAGAAAGAGACAGAAAAAGAAAAGAACCATTTCAAAATATTTACGGCTTTAATTGCAGCCCACGAGTTTCAATATTGATTTAATTGCATGAAAATAGGAAAGAAAAGACACTGTTTCAATTCAAAACTTCTAGCTTTTCAACTTCCACAATTTTAAAAGAAAAAACATATATCCTTTACCTATTTAATTTTCGGTGTTCGTCCTTCACAAATGAAGAATGGGAAAACCATCTCAACCTTTTCACCTTTTTATTTTTTTATTTTTTTATTTTTTTATCTCCAATTCTCTCTAATGCTTTTTTCATTTTGATCAAATTATTTTAGTGAATTCATTGAGTTATGTATTTGATGTGTTTTTTCTTGAGTTTGATTCACTAAATTTCCATCTTTTATATGTTCAGAATTGTTAGCTTTTAATTGCCCTTGTGATACTGTTAATTGGGAATTAAACGTAAAATATTCTTATAGTAAAATTATCTATATATTCACGTTTGTAACGGTTTGGCTTACTTTGCCTCCTCCATTATTTTGCTTTATTAATTTTGTGGTGTATTTGAAATGATGGTCATAGAAATAATATAGTATGCATTCTTATTTATCAATGTTGAGCATACGTCTTTCATGTCTGACTCATGAATATAGTCTCCCTTTGTTTTTGCGCTAGGAAGAAAAATACTGAGGAAGTGTTTGCTATATCCTATTGGATGTTTTCTTCGGTGCTGGATATACTATTCGTCGGTGCCGAATATAGTAAGTTTTATAATAACAATTTTACATTTGTATGTGATGACATTCTCTATACTTGGATCTCTTTGATTTTTACTAGATTATTTTTTTTCTGATCAATCGTTTTCTTTTTAACCTTTTCTCAATTTATAGTATGGGTAACTGAAACATTAAAATTGCAAGAAACAAACTGTTGGGAATTCCCCCGAAAATTGGAGAAGAAGATTAATAGAGATTTGTAGGCATGAAAATGAAAGTAAAGTTTATAATTTTGTAGACTAACCGTAGGAAAGAGGGGAAAAAATAGTGAACAAATAAAAAATAGAAGTTTGATGGGAAGTAACGAATTTTCCGTAATAAGAGATTATTTAGGTGATGGAGAATTTGATAGAGAGAATATGAAATAGAAAAGAAAGAAAAAAAAAGAGCATTGAAAGAAAGAAATCAAAATATCTATATTTATGGAGTATAAGATAATAAGACTAAAAATTTTATACGTAGTAAAACCACATATACACGTATTATACCTAAAAGTGACACTCTTATTTGAAAATCTTTTTATATTTTTCATTTATTAAGGAAAAAATAATAATGAAAGACACAATTCATCTAGGCTATAGTTCTAATAATGGTATTTCACGGTTGCGATTTCATCAATATTTAGAACTAAATGAAATTTTCATATGAAAATTTTATCTCATTTAATTTGACAAAACTTATAAAAAAACATATCTAAATTGGCTAATAGATAAAATTAGCATTTCATATAACATAAACCGCAATTCTTATGTCTCAATTGTTAGGTAGTTATATTTGTTTTAGAGATATGAAATGATTTATTTTTTAAACAACTCCCTCAATAGGGTGTTCTGATCATTAAAAACTTTGTTTGTCTGGCTCTTCGGATAATAGTCTAATGTCTACGGGTAATTTCTTCTGAAGGGACAAAGCTTCATATTTAATTGGCATTTGATTTCATGTATTTGCGTTAAATTTCTTTCTTTTTTTTATCGTTTCATTAGGTGTTTGCACATGCATTAAGCTTTTCTTTTCGAATATTTTTTTCACTCTCATTCAAAGCAACATTCCTATTGTTAATGTTTATTAAGAATAATATGTATTGATGCATGCCATTTATTTTAAGGCCAGATAGAAATACAATATACAAGGTGCCAGCTAGGAAGTCAAAGCAATAATTTCTTATTAATTTACAAGTTTGATCCGGTTGACAACATCCTTCGAGAACAATCGTTAATCAAAAACAAGTTTTAATAATCTCAAGTGGTTATTCAAAATTTTGTAAAAACTAACTTGAAATACACGTGCAACCGAGAGACTAGTATATATATAAGCATATGTTGAACCAATAAATACCACGAAACGAAGAGAGAATAGATTAAATTATATTGCAAGTCTATAGAAATAGAAGTAATCCATAGTCTACAAACGCCACATAGAAAGAGAAAATACTTTAGCCAAAGAGACAACATAAGTGCTCCGTGTAGTTATGCTTTGGCCACTAATGAGTAATCAGTTGACACCTGCGATTATTTGAAACGTGTTTATTTAAATGACAAGGTGATTAATACCACATGAATTTATTCCTTTATATGTAAAATTATCCCTAGCTGCCTCGCTAAAAAGGTACTTATTTCTTTAACTAAGATAGTGATGTCTGCACTCTGCTCATTTCTAGCAATGGCAACGAAACATATATATATATATATACTTTCCGGCAAAAAGGTAGTATAATAAATTAAAACCGGAAAAGATCATTACGTACATTACCCTAATTACCCATATCATACCATCACTCAGCGTTGGGTCAAAATCAGCAACTAATATTGGCCGAGCTAGCTAGCTGCTGGTTAACCAAGTTTAGTAGGACTTATAATTTTTAGTTAAAAGTTCCAGAGGTAGGAATGCTGAGAAAAATGTTCATCTCCATTGCCACTGTCCTCGTACCCATGTTCATCTCCATTACCGGTTGTTGTTCTTGTTGGAAAATGTAGTGGTGAGTAAAGGTTACTTGACAAAGTTTCCAGTCCAGGGTAATTATATCCAAAATCAAAATTATTAGTCCCAAATGCAATAGTTGGTGAAGGAGGTGCTGCTGCAGGAGGATGGAGAGAAGAAATATGTGGTGGTGGAGCACCAGCAGCAGCTGCATTATTAGGATAATTCTCCAACATATCTAAAAAGGACCAATCCACAGTAGTAGTGTTGTCCATTTGGCCCATCACATCATGATCACAAGTTGACGATGGCGACGTCTCCTCATTCTCCATTTTCAACACGTGCGTATTTTGAACATGTGATTGTGGTGTTTCCTGCACAGCAATCTGTGGGTACACGTATTCATTCGCAAACTGCGCCGCAACAACCTGTATCTCCGCCGGCGAAAGACTCTGTCCGCCAGCAATATCAGGCGGATTCTCGGGAAAATTAAATTTGGCATTAGGGCCACGTAGACAAAACTGGGCCGCATCAAAAGCTTTCGCGGCCTTCTCAGCCGTATCATATGAGCCCAACCATATTCTTTCCCTGCTATTAGGCAACCTCACTTCAGAAACCCATTTTCCCCACTTCCTCAACCGCACTCCTTTATACTTAATTGGTTCGTTCCTCTGGTTCTGGTTCTGATTCTGACTCTGACTCTGACCCTCACCCTCACCCTCACCCTCCATAGATGCTTAGTTAAAAGGGTAAAGTGTTGTATATAGTGGACGTCCCAGGTGATCAAGAATGAGATGCTAATCGACGAGACCATTGGAGGAAAAATGGCTAAAAATAGTGTGCATATATATGGAGGCTATGGTTTGACCTTTGTCAAATGTCAAAATATGGTTCAAATGCTCGAAGCGTGTGGGAAATTTGACTTTCAAGCTCTAATTCCAAATGAGCGTAAAGAGAGTGTTCGGTGTTCCATACGTTACATGGCTCGGTGGAGAAAGAAACTAATGGTGAGATAATTAATAACGTCACCTTCTCAGCTTAGCCAAAATAAGTCACTGTTAGAAATTCGTCAAAATCGACAGTGATCAACCGACCGATTTTGGTTGGTCAAAAAATCGACTGAAAAATTGACCGATTATTTTAGTCAGTCATTTATAAAAAATCAATCGATTTCGGTTCATATTTTTATATTTTTGATAAAATCGATCGAAATTGATCGGTTATTTTTGCACGAAAATATAATTAAAGAGTACAAATAAATTAAATGAAAGTCTTAAACCAAAATGTATCAATAGTTTAGTGGTAGAATAGTATCCTGCCACAATATAGAACCTGGTTCAAGTCCCAAATAGTGCAATTTTTAATTGCATAATTAAAAATCCCGACCGAATTCGGTCGGAAAATACTTCGGCAGATTTTTTCTTTTTGGGTCGTTTGTGAAAAATAATTTACCGACCAACTTAATTTCGACGAATTAAAGTCTGTCGAAAATCAGTCGATTTTCCAATTTTTTGACTGATTTCGGTCGTTATTTTCGGACGATTTTAGGCATTTTTCTAGTAGTGAGTTCTTTATGGATGATTTTAGGTAGCTAAAGGATTAGATCTATCAATTTATTACTCCACTTTCTAACTAAATTTTAAGAAATAATATATACTACTACGTTTTTTATATTATGAATCTCATCTAATACTAGTTTCAATAAAATATCAAGGTTATTAGCACGGGATAAAGATTATATTTATTCTCTGCCCCTTTCCGAAAGATAATTTTAAAAACAATGTTAAACTTTTTATTACGGTCAAATAGTAAGAGTTTATGTTACATGCATTGCACAATCATGGCACACATAAGGTAATTTAATAGAAAAGTTATAGAGTGAATATCCTGAAACGTCCCTAAACAATCACGTTTTTTGACGGTTGTCTATTTAAACTATCTGGTGTTTCCAAAATCCTTCTTAACTATATACCCTTATATATTTAAAAAACCCTCATCAATTTTTTGATTGTGTCTATAATACACTCTTCTATTTAACTCAGCCTAATTTAAAAATCGATTTAATTAAGAATTCCAACTAATATAAAAGTAATTCAATGGATAAACATTTGAGGGGTTAAAATTTTTTTAAAAAAGGAGTGAAGAGATAAACACATGGTCATTTTTAAAAAAAAAAATCTTTTTCATTTCCTCTAATAATAACTTTATCATGTCTGAATTGTGATTTTCGCCATTAAACTTTAGTAAAATTAGATTTTCTATTAACCTTCGATTTTACTGAAAATTTTAGTTTAATACAAGATATGGGATAAATAAATTAGGATTTAGTAAAAGTCTCAGTTAAGATGTGGTAAAAATTATGAGTTTTTGATGCACTAAATAGTGTTGAAAGAATAAGACCTAAATGAAGAAGAAATATTATCGATTACAGAAGAAACCAAAAAAAATTCAGATGAAACTCATAAGGAGAAAAGAAGACGAAAGATAAAAAACGAAGAATAAGGCTAAAATAAAAAGAAAATAGAGGGTAAATGTTATAAATATATATATATTATATTATGGATGTTCATAAGCTTCCTGAAGAAGGTTATCCATATGAGACTACGCCGTAAATATGTTTATCTATTTGGTACTCTATTGGAAATAAGCTTCCTGAAGAAGGTTATCCATATGAGACTACGCCGTAAATATGTTTATCTATTTGGTACTCTATTGGAAATAAGCTTCCTGAAGAAGCTTATCATTTCGGTACTCCGTTATGGATAAATATTACCCTCGGTAGAAGATTATTTATATCTGGTGCAGTAGCAGCTACAAGCAGCTTACACAGCAGCTTGCAGTAGCAGCTTATACAACAACTTCCTTTCTTCTATAAATAGAGGAGATTTCATTTCATTATGTAGATCAGTTTGAAAGTTGAATAATATATCACACACTCTTTCTATACTTGTCTTCGATTTTTTTTACTATAAAGTGGTTATTTTATAACACGTTATCAGCACGAGACTCTGCCTTGAGCACATAGTTATCCTCGTCCAAAGGCATCGGTTCTCGCTGTAAGTAAGATCAAACTGTTGTATTTATAGATTTCTACAATTTTTACAATGGGTTGAACGATTGATATTTCTTTAGCGTCAGTATTTTATTTCCATATTAGCAAAGTAAGCATGGAGATCTTTCCATGTTTGGCTTAAAGGTTTTACTATATCACTTTATCTTTATAAATGAAAAATTATTTTCCCTTGCTGCTTTGCTATCTTGAAGTAGGTTTGTAGCAATGGACTTGTGACATTAATTTTTTGCACTTTCATATATTGCTTAACACTAACTATTTCTTGAGTTTAGTTAGCAAAAGTTTATGGATATAAATCAGATCCAATCGCCATAATTAAGAATTCTACTCAAAAGGTTAGTACTTCCTTCATATCAGACATTCCTGTTTCTTGCTACTAACAATATGATTTTTGTTCTTTGGTCCTAAGGATCCCAATTAGTTCACTTAGCAGTTCATGCCATACATTTGTTCCTAAAGAAAAATATTTCGAGAAGGGACCATGATTTTCATCTCTATTGATGGCTAATTATGGAAGTTTTCAAAAAATATATAGTCGCCGGCAGTGGCGTATTTCCTAAGTTTTATGGTTCACTTGAACTCTAACAGAGTACGACCACCAGAAGTGGCAATACTTTGTATATCTCATTGTAACTAAGTTTTGTTAACCACCAGAAGTGGTATATGCCTATGACCACCAGAAGTGATAATTTAGGCTTGTTATGGTTACAATTGAAGATAAGTTAGAGAAAAATTCTCCATACTACGTACATGCCTCGATTTGCTCCTGAAGTAGCAAATATCTTAAAAGAGGTTTGAAGCATCACAATGTGATGTGGTTAATGCATGTTCAGATAATTATGTTCCATTCCCTTAAGGATAAGAACTTTTCATAAATATTAATCCATTTTCTGAAGTGAATGTGACAATATATGAACGCGCTCTTGATATAAATATGTTACGATTCACCTCCAGAAGAGGTAATATGATTGAGAGAATATATATACTCAATATTTCGTATTTTGAATTTGCTCCTGGAGTAGTAAAATAATTGACTTTTTCTCATGAAGTAGGAAAATTTTATGAAACTGTGTCTTTCTGTGCTTAAACAAAATAATGGGCTATTCAAAGTTATTTTTGAAGCACATTTTCATTCCCTGGAGTGAATGAAGAAATACCACAACTCATCTCCTGAAGATCTAGAATAACAGAGGATATAAATATTATTTTATGGCATAAAAATCATTGTCGCACGTACCTGTTGTACATAAAACATCTTGGATAATTTTATTAAATATCACTCTAAGGCAAAAGCATTCTTGTAGAATATTTTCTACTGCAACCACATCAATATATTATATTTAATTATTGAGTTCCTCGAAGGAAATAACAGCTTATGTATCTTTCCCTGAAGGATGTAATGACTATGTGGTTGCCGCTTCGATATAAAATATTCAGATGTTAATAGTGTTTCTCCCTGAAGGAGACATTTGTCACAAAGTTGGTGGTAAAAATATTAAAATTCTTAATTTCTTATATTTATAAATTTAGTATTGTCTTTCTATTGTTCATTTGATTATGACTTTTTTTTCTCATGTCACCAGAAGTGTCTGAGCGAGATTTTAAATAGTACAAAATTTATCAAAAACTCCTGAAGAGCTAATTGTTTGTCTAGAAGACACATGACACCAGTAGTATTCAATAAGTATTAGATTGTGGATGATAAATGAAGGCTCTAGAAGAGTTTATATACAAATATGTCATTCTTATTATATGATTATGGTCAAAACACATGTTGTAGTAAACCTGAAGTTTATTATTACAAATGGCTATCATATTGAGACTACAAATGATTGGAAGATTGAAAATCTTCATGTTTCCACAATCATAGGGGGTAAAATAATATGTATGTGCGAAGTTACCTGCCTTATTCTTTAATTTGTACTCCATCATGTATCACAGTAAACCAGAAGTTTACTAATGCAAAAGCAGTCACAGTAAACCAGAAGTTTTACTGAGGCAAAAATAGCTACAGTAAATCAGAAATTTGCTAATACAAAAGTAGCCACAGTAAATCAGAAGTTTACTAATGCAAAAGTTTATGCTATAGTAAACCAAAAGTTTACTAAGAGATAGCACATGCCATGATAAACCTGAAGTTTTCATTTTCCATTTTTAGATGAGCTATTTGAGAATTCAGATAAGCATATACTGAAGAACTAGAAGATTCTTCAAGAATTCTCTTGTGTTGCTTGTTCTCATAATAAATTGATTATACCAGCTAAAGTTGGGACTAAGACCCTAATCTGAAATATATAAAAGGTGAATATGGGCCCATTCACCTATCGTATGAACCACTTATAGATGCATATATGAGATGATTACATGTGCGATTATTGTCAACCTGCAATTTGGCATTTGAAATTGCTTTTATCAATTAAGAGCATAAATTTTAGATTATGAAATCAATATAGTTGATCTTGATGATGTTGGTTTATATCCAAGCTAGTTTAGCATTGAATACCTCCTATTAATGGCTAAACTATTGCTTATGAGAACAAAGCCTCATGTGTTGGTCTAAGATTTTCTAAATTGCATATAGCAGCACTTGTATGCATCATGCCAATAATATATGATAAGTCCTCCCCTCACAATTGGTTTAGGATTAGAAACCAAATATTTTTACTACTATTTTTTGATTTTTGGTATATAATTAATTTCTCTACCACAATGCACAAAGATATATTTCCCAAAGAATATTGGGGATATATGTTAGTTTTTCTAACATTTGGGTGATGGAATAAACAGCTGAAAAATAATTAAACATTATATTTCAGCTGCGAATGCTCCTATTAAAATTAAAGTCCCTGAAGGATGGAGTTTACTGTACGCATGAAGAGTGGTAGACCAATCAATTCCAAAAGGTAACAATCCTTGAAAAGGATAGGAGCAAATGATCAAAATGATCATAATAAGGAGGAAATGAGCTCTAGAAGAGCCCACGACATAATATTTCATGAAACTCCAGAAGAAGTTCAGGTACCTGAAATAAGAAAAGTGATGAGATCTCAACAAGTTATGTCGTTTAGGAACCGATATGAAATGATCATCGACGATATGTTTGATACAATGTAGTGCATAATATTGTAAAAGATCGTGAGGATCAGACTTGGAGTCCAGACACCTGAAGATGTCATGCCATTTAAATGTAAGTCATAACCTATATGACTCATTTGGTTAATTCTATATGAAGATCCCTGAAGGATTTAAAATTCCTGAAGCATATATTTCAAAGTCTCGAGAAATGTATTCAATAAGATTACAAAGGTTTTTGTATGATTTAAATAAGTCTGGGCGCATGTGATATAATCGCCTCAGTGAATATTTGCTGAAAGAAGGAACTCTAAAAGAGCTTCAAAAGGAAATTGAATATCTTGAGAAAGAATATGAAAGATGTAGGAAGACAAAACTTTTCCTTGGTCTGCAAATTGAACATTTAGCAGACAGGATCTCTATCCATCAATTTGCCTATACAGAAAAGGGTCTTAAAACACTTTTATATGGACAAAGTGCACCCATTAAGTACACCAATGGTCGTTCGATCAATTGAAGTAAATAAAAATTTGTTCCGACCTTCAGAAGAGATTGAGGAACTCCTTGGTCCCGAAGTACCCTATCTCAGTGCAATTAGTGCATTAATATTTCTTGCTAATGCCACAAGGCCTGACACAGCATTTTCTGCTAATTTTCTAGCAAGTATTGGTGTACATGGACCGGGTTGGTTCGGGTTTTATCAAAACCAAACTAAACCAATTATATCGGTTTGGATTGGTTCGGTTTTGTCGGGTTTTTTCGGGTTTTTGGATTGTTTGTTACTTACATATTATTTCAATCTTACTTTGTTAAATATTTGATAATTAAATATATATTTACTAAAAATATAAAAAATTGACAAACATATTATCAATTAAAATATTCTTATGAAATAATTCTATTAGTAACACATAATTGTTATTTTTTTAGTCGTCCGCCAAAATTTTTCGTTGATATACACATTCAGGTTAACCGAATTTAGTAATTAAACATAAAAATCAATATGATACCTAAATATTAATAACCACTTCACATTCGAAAAAGATATAAGAATTTAATAGATCTTAACATATGATATGAATATGAAAGAACAAAGAGATATACGCATTTCAGTAACACTTGATAAGAAAGTGATCATACAACTCATTATTTAAGGTCAATAAATATGGAGCACTTCATATTCTATTAAAATTTATATCCTGCAAGAGAATCCCAAATATTTCTAGATATTTTTTTAAAGAAAATTCTATATAAAATCTTAAAAGTCTATATAAAAATTATATATTTATATGTCGGGTTGGTTCGGGTTTTTTTACTCAATACCAAACCAAATCAAACCAAACCACGTCGGATTTTTTAATCGGTTTGGTTTGACTTTTCGGTTTGGTGCGGTTTTTCGGTCCGGTTTGTACACCCCTACTAGAAAGATATGGCTCTTCTCCTACACAGAGTCTTTATCAGGGGGAGTAAAGTATGCAATGTACTCTTTTTTCCTTGCTCAGATTTTTTACCACTGGACTTTTCCTGGTAAGGTTTTTAATGAGGCAACTTTCAATGTATGTTATTAGTGTGCTCATTTTCCTTGACTAGGATTTTTCCCACGGAGTTTTTTTTCCTAGTAAGATTTTAACGAGGCACATAATAATGAATATCCAAGGGGGACAATTACGAAAATATTATTGTGGATGTCCATTTATTACTCTGTTGTAGATAATCTTCCTGAAGAAGGTTATCCATCTAGTACTCCATTGAAATTTATCTACAAGCAGTTGATGCAGGCAGGTTGCAAGCAACTCAATGAAATGACTTGCAACAGCTTCTTGGTTTGATGAGATTAGTTTAAATCGATCGGAAATAGTGGTGGATAATATTTTCTACAAATTCAACTTTTGAGAATATGGTATACAAGATTGGAATGCGGAGACTCAAATATTTGAAACAAGGTTTTCATCAGGGGGAGTAAAATACGTGATGTACTCTTTTTTCCTTACTAAGGTTTTTCCCCACAGGGTTTTCCTTATAAGGTTTTTAATGAGGCACCTAACAATGCGTATTACTAAATATATGTACTCTTTTTCCTTCACTAGGATTTTTCCCACGGGGTTTTTCCTAGTAAGGTTTTAATGAGGCGCATTATCTTTTAATGAACATCCAAGGAGGAGTGTTATAAATATATATTATATTATGGATGTTCATAAGCTTCCTGAAGAAGGTTATCCATATGGGACTACGCCGTAAATATGTTTATCTATTTGGTACTTTATTGGAAATAAGCTTCCTCATCATTTCGGTACTCCGTTATAGATAAATATTACCCCCGGTAGAAGATTATCTATATCTGGTACAGTAGCAGCTTACAAGCAGCTCACGCAGCAGCTTACACAGCAGCTTGCAGTAGCAGCTTACACACCAACTTCCTTTCTTCTATAAATAGAGGAGATTTCATTTCATTATGTAGATCAGTTTGAAAGTTGAATAATATATCACACACTCTCTCTATATCTGTCTTCGATTTTTTTACTATGAAGTCATTATTTTATAACAATAAATAGAAAATTTTAATTTTTTAAAGAGCGTAACATTAATTAACCATTAGATACTGCCAAGTGGGGTCATTTTTATGTATAACTTCATCTCCCCCGCACCTTTTGATGAGTTATCTTACATATTTCATTAAAAAGCCGATGAAGATTTTTTATAGGGTGATATAGTTAGGAGAGTTTTGGGATAGTGGATAGTTTAAGTAGGTAACTGACAAAAAATATAATAATATAAGAAGGTTTCAAGGTATTCACTCAAAGCTATATTACTAAATATTACTTGGTAACCTAAAATAATAACTAACTTGCTATCAAAGGTTAAGATTGACACCTAACGTAAAAAGAAAATTTACTCTGGTCGTAGTAATTTAAGCTGTCAAATAATTTAGGACGATATACGAAATTAAGTCCATAAGACAGTTTTGTCAGATTTGCGCGTTAGAAATGGCTCCTGTTCATAATTATGGTAAAAGTTGTACGGACACTTTATTTGATCGCCCCCCTTTAATTTATATTTAATTTTTTTAAAACTTTTAATTTGTACCCATTTTTTAAATAACTTCAGCCCCCTTTCTTCTCCTCCTTCTCCTCCTTCGTTTTCTTCTTCTTCTTCTTCTTCTTCTTCTTCTTCTTCTTCTTCTTCTTTCTACAGCTGAAATTCGCCAGTTACAAAAACAAAAATTTCAACTTTAGAGCTGACGTTCGCCATTTACAAAATAAAAACTTCAGCTCTAGAACTGAAGTTCGCCAGTTACAAAAACAAAAACTTCAGCAATTACAAACAAAAGCTTTGCGTTAAGACGGGCACAAGTTAAACAAAAGTTTCAGCAAATAGAGAACAAAACTTCAGCTACTATGCTTAAGTTCATCAATTACAAATAAAAACTTCAGCACACTTGGTTCAGCATACTTGCTACTTCAGGCCCGTCTACTAGAATGCTGAAGTTTTGCGTGATTGCCTTTGCTACTTCAGCCTCGTATGCTGAAGTTATGCGAAAAAATGGGTACACCTGCAATTTTTTTTATAAAACAAGCACAAATTAAAACGTGACACAAAAAGCAAGTATAGATACAAATGCCCCAAATTATGTTAGTCCAACTCCAACCTTAGGATAGATAGCAAACTTAGGTGGCAAAAAGTTCTGGAAACATATGATTAATTAGAATATTTTACTAGAATTGCTGCATGGCTATTTTATCAGATTGGAAATAATTTATTCATTCATCAGTTACGCAGTCAGCTGGATAATCCAAGACAAAGTCTTTTGTGTACGAATTAGTCAAGCAAAACAGAGAAGAATATCTTATTATACTTTAGTTAAATTATACCACGTGATAGAGAGGATATTTAAGTGGTCTAATTAAAGAGTACAACATGTACAAAATCACTTAAGATTGGCGTTTAGACTTGTTATCTAACCATTCATCAGAAACGTGCATATGACCGCATGCTAATAAGTAATAACTATAACAAAATTTATATCCAAAAAAAATAAAATTATAATCGCAAAATTTTTTTTACGCAACACAATTATCTGATTATAGAATAAAAGTAAAAGTATTCAAAAGTGATAATTTCCGTTCAAAAATGATATTAAAGTTGGTCTGAAGACATTTAACCTGGTATCGATATTAGATATTAGTCACTCTGGTCCACGTTAATTGATTTTTTGGTTGTTCTCATACATACTAAAGAATTCATCTTTTAGCATTAATTAATAATAAAATTGATCATATTAACTTTAATTTGTTCGTTATAAATACAACAAATACTCTTAGGCTCTTTACTCCAAAGGCAACTTTTAAAAAAAAAGAAGTTAATTCCTTTTTTCGTATCTGAGAAAAATCAAATATGATGGACCACAAAAAAAAAAACACGGACCGGAGGGAGTATGTATTCTATTAGCAAAAGAGAAAAGATATTAGTATTCCATGTCCTAACAGAAAGTACTTCACTGGCTTAAAAAGGGGTAAATTTAAAGGAAAACTCAAAAGGTTCGATACGTAGAGTAATTAATAAGCATGGACTACAGGACCAGGAACTCTGGAATCAAGATGTGACGACACTGTTATAATCTCGAATCAGACTGATTGAGGACATAATTCCAATTGTTGGTATGATTAATGATTCGAATCTTGTCATAGAGTTTGAAAACCGTTCCAGATTGTAGGCGAAAAAGGGTCATCTTTCTTGATGATTCAGAGTAAGTTCATTGGAAGTCAATCAAGTCAATAAAAATGATATTACTAAACAGCATCACTGAAAGACAAACAGCGTAAAATAGAGAGAGAGGACAGCCCATCCAACTACTACAAAAAATAGTGAAGCCTAGTTAAAGGAGGATAGTCAATACATATAAATAGTTGTCCAACAATGTCATATCATTGTCATCGTTATCGGTACAGAAAATATAGCCTACATCAATTGTTTTCGGCCAGAGTCCTACTATGAAACTGATTCATAATAGCAGCATCTGGTACGCTTTCAAATACATCATTTTCAGCATAACAAACTAAACAATCACTGAAAAATTCTTCATCAAATTTTTTGCGCATTTCACTTTTGATGTTTCTCACCCAAGAGAAGGATCTTTCAACACTTGCACCAGCAACGGGAAGAATCAAACTCAACTTGAAAAGCAAATAAACAAGTGCCCATGTTAAATCCAACTTTTTTTCAACCAACGCCTTGAAAAGATCACCAAGTCCCTTCAAGTTTGGCGGACTCAAAATTTTTATCAAGCGGGTTCAACATGCGAAGAAGAATGTACTAAGAACTCAATAAAATAAATTGTTATTAATATTAAAAATTAAAATACATTATTAAAACTATTTTCTTCGAGGAAATTATGGTTTCGGGATTGATAAAGACTTTTTCGTAGGTATGTTGTTTTATTCTCGTCAAGCTCACTTGGATGATAGTTCATAATGGATATTTGTTTCTTTTCGATCAGTCTTTAAAGAATTCAGAGCTACCCTTTGCCTTTGTTTTTTTAGAGGAATGAGATTGTTATTTTAATTGGTTCAAAATTTCTTTCAGGAGAGAAGAAATTTGAGAGTATGAACTTGATTGCAGCAACTCAGAAGTTATTGGAGAGTAAAATCTCTTCATCAAATTTTAAAATTTGATTATCAAATTAAAAATTCAAATTAGAACAATAATTTAATAAATATATTTAAACTTAAAGCATCACAAACAAGAATTAAACTAAACTCAAATTTAACTAACATCATGATACTTTCCTTATAACTAAATTAGAATTTAGATTAAGCGGTAAAGAGCAATTTAAGTCCCTAAGAATAATATGTAAACACAAATTAATGGGAATTTGAGAAAAAAGTAAATGGAATATAATTTTAATGACTCAACATAAACTTATTAACTAGGAAGACAGTCAATTTATTTACTGAAAGTTATAAATTGTTAAAAAAAGTAATAATTATTAATTACTAATAAAAAATTGATGACAAACTAATTAAGGCAAAGAAGCAAAACGGTGTATTTCTCTTTCTCTAATTGTATATATATAAAAAAGCTTTCTTAGTCTAAATAGAGAAAAAAAGGATTTGTGTCCTTGTATCTAAGTAGGAAAAGACTTGTAGCTTATTGTTGCTGCTTGGTTTCGAACCCAAGACCCTTTTAAAAATTTGAACCCACTTCATTTTTGCTAGGGAGAGGATGATGGAAACGACTCAGACATATTTAGCAAACTGTTCCTCCCTCCGAAAGGATGGGC